>OMLM01000145.1:13539-40658 GCA_900302695.1 Helostoma temminkii | reverse complement strand
GGGGGGGGGGGATTTCACAGCTGATTCTCCAATTGTTGTTAATCAACACAGCACAAAGAAACATTATCTGTTCCATGGACAGTGGTTATACCTGTTTTCACTCTAATCGATTCTAAATCTAAATCTGATCATAGTGATGCGTCAGTGGTATGTAACTCCAGGACCTGTTTAGAACAAAGACTGGAAGCAGCTGGGACACCGTTGGCCTCTCCTTTCTGCACACATGAAACTAAAATATACAAAGTGACAGCATTTATCACCCTAAAAGCTGATTTGTGCCAGCCTCTGTCTTTCTCTGTAAATGCATCTTCTGTTAAGGCAGGTCCTATAGCAAATGTGCACATTTCTCTAAATTCTTACCACCACTTAACTGTTCAGCGATCACATCAAACTAATTTATTCGGACCCACTATGGGTCCAACAGCAAAGGCAGAGCAGCAGAACTTATCAAGGGCTCTCTCTGTGCTTTTCAACCATCACTGAACCAGTTTCGTTCTTGTACTAGTAATTTCCATTTCTGGACAACAGCACCCAACACCCTAAAGGGAACGAAAGCATTTTGACCAGAAAAAACAGACAACATAGTGGATCCCATTTAATAGCTGCAATAAGAGCTATAACAAATAGAGCCTTAAGGCTTCTATTGAAACTAGTCTAGTTTCTTCAGACGACTAGGCAACGATTCTTCTTCATTATCCTGCTTCTTTTTCTATGTTTAATGTTTAATGTTAATGTGTTGTTACAATGTTTAATTGTGGTTGGTAAACACTTTCTGGATTGGACTGTGCTCCATTTAGCTTTTGTGGTTTCAATGATGCCACAGTTCCCATTCAGATCCATATTTCATCTGATTCTTACTGGGTCAAAATGCCCAACTTAGTACCAATCAACAATTCTCAATGGTGGGAAAGATCAAATAACCCTGGATTCCACGTGACCTCAATCACTTTGTTCACATTGTTCTTAGACTGCTGTCCACAATTTCCAATGTCTCATCACAGTGCCACCCTGACCGTGCTTGGATTTAGCCTGGTGTTATGAATGCAAACACTTGAAAACAGGTGTAACCACAGCCAGATGTTTCAAAAGAGTAAAAGGTACCAAGGCTTTGTCAGTGACGATCACAAGGTTTGGGGACACTTTATTTTTCAGTCCACACTGCCCTTCTGAACCTCCATGTGTGAGCCGCCTATTCACACTAGACTAAGCTTGAAACAGACAACACAAAGTGCTTACTGGGGTGTTCACCTATCAACTGACAGTCAGGTTGGCACAATAAGAGCTCTATGTCTATCTGAGGACATTATCAATGACTGCTGTACAAGTGTACATCCTCCGAAACGTGCACAATACGGTACTGTCGTTCCACCCGCACTGATACATAAATACTGTTTTTATTTAGAATCGTTGACACAGGAAGACATGGAAATAAAATGCTTCAAACAATCATGGCAACCTGTGGCCAGAAATCAAACATTCTGAAAATGTCTAAGTGCACTTACACAGCTCTGACAAGAATTGAGTCTAACCCCACGCCCTTCTCGAAACGAAAAAAAGGCCCACAAAAAAACAAAAAACAACAACAGCTGATTGATAATGTGCCGTTTCAGACCAAATGACTTTCCAAATGCTTACCTTGATCAAAGTGAAAGCTAGGAGTAGAATGGACAGCTCTTTTTTCAGTGGTGAGTACAATATGTTACAGTAAAGTCTACTCTAAATCTAAATTTCCTCTGCCAACCATGTGTGAACATGTTGTGAACAACAGTTCAGAGTTACTTTTTCACCTTTTGATCAATAAATGGGCTTCGTGTCGACTTGTTAATGCTTCATCCCAAATTTACATTGTTTCATATTAACCCTCCCTCCTTTCCCCAGTTGGGAAACTTCCACAACAGGCAGGCATGAAAAATAACCCATTTCACCTTAAAATAAATAATAAGGAAAATGATCATCTCTGTACATAGAAAAAATAAGAAGGGGAGGTTGCAGCACATTCACATCATGTTGATGTGGGGGTGGGTACTTTGATCAGGAGGTCTCTGTGCTCACACTGACTGATGTGGGATGATGCAGGCACAGTAGAAGAACTACTAGAGCGCTCTGTCGGGACCATTTCTCTTCTTTCATTATTGACTTGATTTTCCTACCAACATACTCTGCTCTGTCATTTGTCACCTTGTAGATTTTGCCTGGTAAAGGAAGGGTGGGGGCTGGGTTTGATGGACTTTCTGAGAAGGAGTCCGTTTGCTGTGTGTTTGGAGCAGGGGCTCAGAGCATGCCAAACCCTTTGGCATAGGTGATGGCTTTCAGCAGTCTCTCCCTCAGCTTCTCCTTGCTGCTGTACTCAGGCAGCAGCAGCACATTAAAGCAAGTGTGAGATGTCGGTAACCTGCCAAGACCGAACAACACACAGACACTTAGGTTCCTTTTTATATGTGCCAGCATCAAACAGAAAGCCTTAAACACAACACAAGAGTTTCCCATTAACACTTTTAATACTAATATAAAAAAATCTTTAACTTTGTGTTTTGTGCCATTACTTCAGCCTGTCTGCAAACGTCTCGTAGAGTAAGAGCATTAATACTGTGGATCTATGCTATGTTACAGACTTGAGCTGACACTAATCAAGCTGTTTTCACATATGCACTCCAGACGATCTCTGAACTATCAGGTCTGGACGTTCTTTCGGACATATTGTGTTTAAAATGTGTCCTCACATCAGGGAAATAGTCTGTTATCAGTGAGGGAGGCTTCCTTCGTAGAGTAGGCAGGAGGCACAGAAACAAAATGCTCACCACAGAAAGTTGGTGAGCATTTTGGAGCATTACCTGCTGGAGCATTACCTGCTGTGTTCACACCTGGGCTCACATGAACATCACATAGACTTTGTGCTAATGGGGCTTGCAGTTCAATGTCCATTTAATGCCTGGGCTGAATGACTCGAATGTTTGTGTTCTCACATGCAGCTTAACCAAGTAAAGTCTGGAGAAAGTAAGGATTCCAGTGCATGTGTGAAAGCAGCTTCAGTTAACCTTAGCAGCTTTGCATTTTTATGGTGCTAATAGTTGCCACTGCTAGTTAGAATGTCAAACAGCACTGCAGATCAGCTGTAGCTAATTAATGTTGACTCGTTGGCATGTTTGAATTCAATACACACCAAACTGCTTAATCTGACAGTTTTTTTTCTCAGTATTTTTAATTCACCATTTGATCCATAAAATGCCAGAACACAAAATTATTACAAAGGATAAGTCTTGTGATCAGTTTCGGTTTGTGAAAATCAAGCCATGATAACTAATGCTGGACATCTTCTCTGAAACTCTTCTGTGTTAGGGAGTTTTCTTGGTCTTACACTGGCTACGTACCCAACCTCAAACTACACCGCAGCTTCTGCAGTAGCTCATTACATGTTTCCTACAGCACAATGCAGAAGGCATGTCCTACTGAATCATGAGTGCCTGACAGGCAGAGCCAAGGAGCTGCCTTATCACTACAGGGAGCTCACCTGTCTGTGTCGGGGCCATTCTTGGCAATTATCATCTTCAGCTTGCCCAGCCCACCCACGGGTGCTCTGTCAGTGCCCGTGGTAAACTGCAGGAAGAGGCGCTTCTGCTCCTCACCAAATGAGTGCAATGTCTCCCAAAACTCCCTGCAAGCACACACAGTCAGTGTGTGTGCAGTGTTATCATTACAAAACACAAAAGCATCCAGCAGAATTGACAGAATTTACTTTACTACCAACGATAACTTCTTACTTGATGATTCGAGAATCTCTGTTGTAACCGCCATCGTACTCTGTTGTTTCTTCAAGTGCTAGGAAGTCCAGGTTCTGTGGTATGTGACACAGTTGAAACACAAATGGAGATTAAGGATTGAAGCAGCAACTTACTTACATACGCAAATTTCTGTTAACAACCTCACCCTGCTTCCACAAATGAGCAGCTCGATTTCCTCTGGTCTGAACAGGTATTTAAGCGGTGACTCGTTGGTGACCATGTGGAAGCCTCTCCTGAATGCTTTGAACTGCTTCTCCACGCTTTTGTTCAGCATGTAGTCTGCATACTGAGCAACAAACTCCTGCATGGACACACATCAATCAATTTTGTGACACAAATGAAATATGTGTTCCAACTTTGGTTTAGGGGTAAGCACTAAAGAATGAGGCAAATGTTAGGGTGTAAGGATATGATCTCCCCAAAAATGGGATCTGAACCAATCTGTATTAACAGTGTTAACATAGGTTTGACACGGCTGATATTAATTACTGCAAAAACTGGAAATAGTAAAAAACCCAACAGCCCAAAAAGGTGGTCCACATAAGGTCAACAGAACAATTCACTGATACCAGTGTGCTTTATATTTTCAGTTTGGCTCACCTTTCTGTTTTCATTGGTGACTGGAATTTTGTCCCCATTTTCCCTTAAATCGTACATGAGTGGGTTCCCAAACAGGTCTGTCTGGGAAATCTGAAAAGTGATCATCATATCCTCCTCCACACTGCCCTCATACTCCAGCAGCTCCTTCAGGCTCTGGTACAAAACCTTCCCAACACAGTCGGAAAAACAGACAAGTGAATGACACTAATAATACTACAATGATATATAAAGCTAAAGAACATTTGCTGAGATGATTCTTACCGGGTTGGCATCAGCCAAGTCCCTGAAAGTTCCTTTCTTGCCCATGAGCTTCCTGTAGACCACCATAGGGAAATGGACATCGAGGATACAGTTGTTGTAGATGGCCAGACCAAGAACAATGCCGATCAGAGTGTACTGGCCCTCATTTTCAAATGATGATGGGTTGAACCAGAACAGTTTGGTGCCCTCATCGTATGTGAACATACCTGAACAAAAAAAGGATGATGTTAAAAATTCATTATTACTCATTTATATATACATTAGAGAACAACTGAGTAACAAGGGAGGCATTGTGGTGTAGTGGTTAGTGCTGTCACTTCTCGGCAAGAAGGAATACTCATGTCTGCATGTTTTTTCTCAAGGTACTTCAGCTTCCTCCTTCTTTTGTCCATTTGAGTACCTAAATTCTCAAAATTTTATTCCTGGGTTTGAAACCATCCTTGTTTTCTACTTGAAAAAACATCTTTACTATCAATTGCATGTGATCATGTAATAGGTTGTGAGGCTCGTGGTGTCTGCGTTACCTCCTGATGTGGTCTGTTCTTTCGTTTTTATCTTCTAAGTGATGCATTTTTCAACAGCTACACCAGCTCACCTTGTGGTTTGTCAGCCATGCCTATATTGCACTACCACATTAAATGTGCTAAATGTGCATATGCGATAGTCTATTCTACTAAACTGTATGACTCATTGAGTGGGGAGAGTGTGTTTGCATTTGTTTTTGCAAAGTCAGTGACATACTCAATAATGTCAGTTGTTAAAGCGACAAATATGTGTGTGTATATATATATATATATATATATATATATATATAGTAAAATATATATTCTTGTGCATCTAAAAACTATTTTTTTGCAATTCAAAAAGTGAAACGTACTTGTAACGTACATATGTAAACATGTATACGTACTATGTTGGTTACATGTAAAGTGAAATATTTCAAGCAAGATATTGGAAAATTACAATATTTTTGAGATGCTAGTATATTGCACACCCTTGTTCTGTACTAGAATTATCCCACACTGATACTGAGGATCACTGGGCATATCTGGACATATTTTAAACGGTCAGTTTCCTTTCTGTACTGAACCTGCTAATGTTGTGATCAGCATCTATACAGAATGCACAGTATATAATTACTGTATTGGGCTCAATGACAGAAACCCAACAACAGAGGACATGGACTGAGATCAGAAAAATTTCACCAGTACATCTCTGTCTACCAGTACTATATGGTAGACAGTGTTGAAGATTATATTCTCAGAGTTCTAAACTGTGAATAACAATTTAAATGAATTATTTTGCTTTGTCACAAAAGTGTTGACAGAAATTGCGGGGCTGACAACCATTCATGCTCATTCACACCTACGGGTAATTTAAAGTCACAAAAAAGCCTGTTCCAAAATTAAGCACAGCTCATAGAATAGATATGACATCATCTTAATCACTCAGGGCAACACACTGATTTTAAACAATTAGGGATTAGAAAATTACCAATTGTGTCAACTGTCTGTGAGTGCCTGTAGAGGGAAGTACATTCAAGTTTTGAGGATGTCTAGAAAAGTCTAGTCCTCTTAAACCCATGAGTTATAGAGGACTAGATGTTTTTGAATCCATTTCTAGTTGATTTAATCTCACAACGTTGGTGTGTGGCTGTGAAGCACTTTGAACTGCTGCTGTGTATGAAAAATGCTGCATCTATGAAACTTGAGTGTGTTCTGTCCATTTCCTTTCTTTAGCTAAATGGTTTCCACTAACATCAAGCAGATACTTGATAGAAAGTGTGTACGCTGTGGATGGACCACACTTTCTATCAAATATGTGCTTAATAGAAAGTGTTAAAAGGAAAACAGCATAAATAAATAACAGCACATGCCCCTAAACAGTGATGAGTCATTTCAAACCTCAATCAATCCAACTAATCAATCATCTAATCAAATTCTGAAGAGAGTCGCCTAGAAACAGATTATTATACCACACTGTCATTTAGCATACAACCTCACGATCTCAATGAAGGTGCTACTGAGCAGACTGCCCCCTGCTTTCACAATGTCCCATGAAAGTAACAGGACTCAGGTACAACTCAAGTAATCGACCAATGATGCCAAGCTAAAGACAAATCCAAAAGGAGGGTACTTGTTAAACTAGTGACAGGTTCAGCAGATATTGCTTACAAGTTTAATGGAGTAAGGTCAGTACAAAACTGCAGAGGCTACACTGACGTAACGTTAACCTCCAAATAAATTTCATTCAACAAACATAAGGAGTCATATCCAGAACAGAAGGAGGAGGAAGCTTTTGTGCAGACAAAAAACTACTTTATTTGGGGTTATGTTTTCATTTCTGTGATCAGCTATATTCCATGAGGAACAACATGTTGCTGTTAGTAAAAGAAGCCATCCAGTAGTTTGCTGTGCTGGCCTACTTTCATTTCTGTAATGTCTCTGCTTTAGGTCTAGAGATACGTGACGATATGATTTCAAGAAATGAAAGAAAGAAAGGTATTTAAATTTTTTAGACATTTATTGTGCCATACCAAGGAAAAAAGAGAGGCAGATGTAACATTTAGAGGAAAGCAAGTAAGAGAGAGGTCTTGCTGCAGGAATTCAGGTAGCACGCTAGTAGCCATGCCCACTGAGAAAGTGACTTTCCTACAGACAACTGACTACTGAAATTTTGGGAAGTAGCCAAACAATGTAACATTGTAAAATGGCAACGGGAGCATGAGAGAACTGCAGTTCATATAAGTTCACTAAAATTCATCTTTTACCAATGTTATTTTCTGTGGTGCATAGTGCTATCACTCAGTGATATGAAGGACTATATTTAATAGCTTGTATAAAACCTGACTTTTAGCAGTGAGCATCATGTTTACGTAGCCTGGGCTCTAAATCTAGTAAATTTACCAAATGCTTGTTGTGAGTTTACTTACCAATATCTGGGTTGAAGATTTCCTCCACCACTAGCTGAAAGAACTCTTTGGAAACACCTCCTTCATCAACACCTTGCTCTCCTTCAAACTCCACATACAACTGCTTCTTCAAGTCTGCAGGATTCTCCATTGCTATCATTTCCAGCTACAGAGACACAGGAGATATAAATTAATGCAACGCACTGCAAACTAAACCATGTTTATTTAAAGTGGGGATACAACTCTATGTATTGACCAGGAACACATACCCTGACCAGAGCATCATCAATAATGTGGTCTCGACGCACTTTGAGTCTCAGGTAGGGGTTGAGCTGCTGGCCCTGGACCAAGCTATAGAGCACAGTGATACGCCGCTCGCTGTACATGCGGATACGGTTGTCATAGTACAGACCCAGGTTCTTGGTCACAGCATTCAGAATGAAGGGGCATGTCATGAACGAGAACTTGTTTTCCGTTTCAACCTTAAAGAAAGTATAATCCTTGTCCATCTCTAGGACCTCGTTCAGAGGCTCGTTGACAAACTCCTCGAAGGGAACGAGTGGCCGCCGGCAGTCGTTGGTGCGGATTCCCAGCTCAGTCTCGAGTGGGTCCACCCGAGGCCCCTTCTTATTTCGCCGCTCCTCACCCAGCAGCTCTTGTAGGGTGAGCTCACTGGACTCTGGGATGGGCTCCTCGTCCTCTTCCTCATTGTGTTCCACGTCAAGGTCACCACCCAGAACATTTGCATAGTAGATGATCTTCAAGCACTTGGTAGCTGCCACCACTGCGTCATCGTCGTTGACAAGGTTACGACTGTTGAACTCGTTACTGATCACCTTGTAGGTAATGAGCTGCTGAAAAGTCTCGATCATACGTCGGATCTGCTCAGCGCTGTAATGTGACCACAAGCGCGCAAGCTTGGCCTGAGCTGCCAGGGGTAGTTTGCTCATGGCCTTGCAGAACTGTGGGAGAGCGATCTCCAGATATTCTGGGCTGTGGAGGTTGCTGTTTTCCATCACTATAATAAACAGGTTCAGGTAGTTTGGGTCTCGTGAATACACATTATGGTATGTCAGGTCGCACTCTACATTCGGTGAGAGGTAGACCAGCGCATTAAGGAAGGCGGCTTCTATCTTCTCATTGGACAGCAGGCGCTCGTAGACCCGACGCACAGCTTCAATGTCCACTGACACTTCATCTGGTGCCAGTTTTTGGACATCGTTTTCCCCTGAGGAGCCCTCTCCAAGCCTCGATGATGAAGAGGAGGTGGGGGAATCCTCCTCCATAGCTGTGGCAGAACAGGCAGCTGCCTCCTTCTCATCCTCATCTTTATCCTCATCTTTACCTTGAAGGGACTTAAGCTCCTCCTTGGTGTGAGGTTTAGACTTCCGGAAGCTCTGCACCAGGCCCTCAGCACTGGAGAACACCCGACCTATTACCCTGATCAAAGGCGAGTAATCCTCCTTCTCTCCACAGATGTCCAAGATTTCGTACACTTTCTCCTCTGTCAGGTAATTTACATCTACACACAGAATTAAACATTACACGGTTAAAACATGAAGAAAACAAAAGAGATTCAACTGTACAGTCATATGGATGATAAGTATAAAATGTGCAGGTCCAACATGAACTCACCTTTGAAATTATCCCGTACAGAGTTGACATCTTTATGGTTCAGCTTCCTGTTGCTGCAGTCTGAGTTGCTGTGAGCGCTGCTCTCCAAGTACGCTGAAGCAGTGCCTTTCTTCGACGGGTGCGGGTCACACAGCTTAGCATTGACCTTGTAGAGCTCCAGGGCTTTAACTGCCGCTGCATTGTTATCCATGCGGTTGAACCCGACTGATGAGGCGCACCAAGAGTTGGAGCACGACTCATTCCCACAGCCCTCTGTTAACTGGTGGTAATAGCGTTCTATTAGATGTTTGGCAGCTGCTCGCTTCCTGCGTTCAGAGGTAAGACACAACTTGATAAGTTCTGCATGGGTCCACTGTATTCATCAAACACTTTTTTGGTAATAGAAGCTTCCTTTCTCTGCTGCAAATACTATCCCCTTAATTTAGCTGGCCATCAAAATGATGCCACATGTAATTGCGAAAGTGTCACATCACACAGGACCAACAGAGAATATTAAAGAAATGCCATTCTAGTTTGTCGATGTCGTTGTTTGTCACACCAAGAATACAATTTTTGCTTCAGGGGAGACTGAAGGATCAGACGACAAGATGGCTGTGGTAGAAGTAGTAATGCCTGGAACCTCAGCAGAGATAATACAAAACAAAAAGCACCAAATAGAATTCATTTGTGCAATAAAAACTAAAAGAAGGAAAGACAAGTTGCATTAAGCACCATGCAGTAGAAAAATACTGTTATTGCAATGGAATGGAACTCATCACTAGAGGCAATAGTTTTCTATAATTCAGTGAAAAAGTTACTGAATTATAGACTGGTTGGGCTGAAGCACTCATTCCACGCCTTTTCTGTTATTATATATATGAGCTTTCAAACAAATCTGAAAAAGGTTTGTCTTTATTGTTGATGATGACCATTAATTACAAGAATAAACTGTTCATTTCAGTAACTCACACGAGATAGCTGCAGCATATGCAAAGTAGCCCGATAAACATATTTTTGGTGTGAATAAATCTTATATTACTGTATCAGCTGGTATCATTAACATAAACACAAAACATACACAATTGTTTTTCTTAAGCGTCACAGTAGTTGTGTGAAAAACAAATATGAAAATCCTGCAAATAACAGTTTGCATGGTTTTCATATTTGTAGTTTACTAAGCACGTACAGTTTTCTTCGCAGCTGTTTTTAAAGAAACTGAACTGCTCTCCTTCAATAATTCAAATCATCTTTAAACACTGCAACAGGATCAAATTGTTTTAAGATATAAATATGCTAGTGTCACTTTTAGCAAGGTGCTAAGCTTCACTAAAATATACCATGAGTATCATGACAAGGTTGTAACAACGGCAGTCTACAAGGCTATAAAGGGAAGAAAATAAAACAAGAAATGAGTACTGACAGAACTAAATGTACTGATGCAGGACAGTGTTAAGCACATGCTCAGAGCCACATCTATGACATATATGCCAATCGTGTTTATACTTACATTCGGCTTGCTTCTGGGTTTTCTATTTCAGGCTCCTCGTATTCTCTAATTGAACAACAAACAGCGATTAGCTGACATGAACTACAACTAATACTAGAAGCTTTGTGTTGGATATATTAGGGCATTTGGGGTAATGTTAAAATATTTTTGATTTAGTTATCGCGTGTGTGTGCATGAAAAAGTGGCATGCTAGCTAAAAGGCAACATAACAGTCGGTGTCGTAGCTTCAGGCAACCAGGTCTACACTGACTAGGGTCCCAGTCAACCTACTTTACAATGTGTAACGTTACCGCTAGCCTTGTTAATGAACGTTTTTAATGTAGACATGAAACAAAATCTTAGAGGGGCAATGGGGCTAGCCGAGCAGGAGAAATGTCAGAAGCCCTGACATCCTGACGTTGATTTAGCAAGCTAATATAGCAATACTTGCTAGCCCCTGGCCTTATTTCAACTGTTACTCATGCATAATTGCGTTTCCAAAGTTCGTAACTATAATCGTTTTTTATAATCCAATGCTAAATACAAATCTTGCCTGAATATATAGAAAAGTACAGCAATAGCATCAACGCAGCTACAAGCATCGGCTAGCTATCTCTTTCAGTGTTTCCCCTGGCATCCCCGACTCTTTCCTCTAGGCGTCCCCACCTATCGGCTCCTCCTGCTGGGCTAGTCTCGGCCTGTGGTGGCGCACACTCACAGTCCTCCTTCTCGTCGGAATTCATACGAGACTTTATCCTCAGTTGTTTGTTATTCTGTTGCTGTTGGTGAATATATCAAGTCCTCCACAGGTTGATTACAACCTCAATAACACGACGGGTTAAGTCTAAACGAGCAGCGAGGGAAGATTTCCTATTCCAAACTTAATTCACGGCCTTCCTACTGCAGGATCCTGCCTCTGCCTCAGGTTCGCCGCCATCTTGACTTCACCATTAGCTCACGACCCACAATGCATTGCGTCGTAGCCGCTAGACCTGCTGGAATGGACCACGACCCTAGAAGGACCTGGATTCATCATCAGTACTCAAATTATTGTACTTTATATTTAATAATTACATTTACTTTGTGCTGCAGAGTGTTTTTTTTAATTACACACCAGGAAGCAATAAAGGCTTATGATTGTACTGTAATTTGTGTTGCAAAGTAACTACAGCTGAGCCACAACAGAGAGCAAGAGAGTGAAATATATTTATTCAACACATTTTTTCACTAGTCTTTAGCTTTGCTTTTGTCAAACTAGACTTTGTGGTCAAAAGAACATTTAATTTAAGATTCAAAATACTTCATTATTATTAAACTTTTATAGTTAAAAAGGAATTTCTTTACTGATTTCTGAACTTGAACATGACTGCAGCACTGTCTTAAAGAGTGTGTTCAATATTCCAACTGAATTTGGTATGTTATTTTGATAACTGTTCTTCCTGGGGCTTAAAAACACAAAGGGGAGATGTAAAAATGGAAAACATTAAGTTGAACCTGGAAGGCTTTGTTCTTCCTACCTCATTAGCATCTGAGGTTTCCCTGTAAAGTAACCAATTTACGTTTACCATTTAATAATTGATACTGTATTTATTTAGTTGGAGAAATGCAAGAGGTTCAGGATTTAGCGTCTTGTCCAAGGACACTTCAACAGGTGAGCAGGAATGAGAGAGAACTGTAAGTCAAACCAACAACCCCAGGGATCGAAGACAATGTTTACCAATAATAATAAATAAATAAAATAATAATAATTTGGAGAACTTGGTGAATTTACTGTTGCTATTTTATGTTTTCTTTATTCTAATGGAAATAACAATAACCTGTTTAATTTTGCAGAAGTAGTAAAACTACTTAAACTCAGTACTTAAGTAAAAGTACCTGTCTAAAAAAATCAGTACAACTTGAAGTGCCACTTCAAATTCTTTACTCAAGCTGAAGGACTAAATACATGCTCCAAAATTTATTTTTAGTGCCCCATGTAGAACAGAAGTTAATGTTGTTGCTGTTAATTTTATAAATGTAAAAATACCCTGATTTTTGTACCTCAGGGTACTTATATTTATTGGTACTTACCACCTCTGGCGATGTGTAAAAATGTGTAAAAACTGACAATATTAGTTAAAAAGACAACATAAGTATTTAGCTTGTTTGTCAGGTCTGTATTCTCACTATTCATTTTCAAAATTAAAGGCACATTCACAAAGGTTTTGAACCTCAGTCTAGTTTAAATGTAGTGCCCTTTTTGGTGAAAGGGTTGTGTACTATAACAAATCTTGAAAGTACACTTTCCTGGTTCTGTGTTGAATTAATTACCCCTTAAGCCCAGGTTATTTTAATAGCACCTGAAAACACGTAATTGATTGATTGACTCATAGTGCTTTCATGATGTCTTGAAGAAAGTTACCTCATGTGACCCTAACAACACACAGGATGTCTGGTTGAGCCAACAACACATCTCACTGACTCCACTGATGTTAAATATCTGGTGCTCCAAACCAGTCAGCTCAAATGAAGAAGTATTACAGACTCTCCAGATGTTCTTTAGCTCCTGGTTGATGACCTTTTGACCTCAAGCACCACCAGAATTTTAGTTGTGTTTTGTGCTCCTGCACAGCTTTCCCAAAAGCAAATTCCTTGATTTGCATCAGACCTTTAGGTGTGTTAATAAAATACTGGATTACACGTCACTTCAAATTCAGACACAAATAACTAGTGTGATTTTCTTTGTTTATTATTACTGGTATTTATCTGATGCTTCATTAGACCAGTAAGGATAGAATAAATAACATAAATGATGTTGTGGCAAATACATAAAAAAAAGGCTTTTTAATGATAATATTTTTAGTGATGTCTTATCAAAGATGTATCAACAGCCACTATATGTGCTGATGTAACAATCTAATTTGCAGGAACTACTAGTAGAAATAGTCTTGTGCATACATAGTTTGTCCAGAAGAGAGAGCTTCAGGCCTGTGTAAAACAATGACACACAGCAGTGGCATCATTGCAGCTGAACGGCCACTTTGTTCTTTATGCATTACATATCTTTGACTCCACTCTTGTAAATCACTCTAAACATACATTTTTGTGAGTGTAAGATAAAGACATAACATAATGTAAAATGACACATCACTATCAGTGTAAGCTTCAGGCCTTGTCTGGAAAAACATCAGTCTGCCAAGGACCAGATGTGGTCTGAGGGTTTCAGAGATCCCTGTGATTAAGCAGTAAAGCCTCATGCAAGTCCCAGCATCCCCAGAAAACCTCATGTTTTGTCTTGGAGCCTTGTACCTTTAGGACCCTCAGTGTATTCATGACCTTAGTCTTTCTGTGGAAACTGGCAGTCTAATCTCAAGTGGGATGTATCAAGGGTTTCACTAACTACGAGTGTTGGGGTCAGAAATGAGCGTCAAAGTTAGTCATGCTGCTGGCTCTACAAGCACACAATATGCTGCTTACAGTGAATCTGCACATCCCATATGTATCATAATATATGACATGTCATCTTAATTGTAATACATTCAAAAGTAAACTTGGGGGTTATGAGAATGAAGAAGACAGTAAAGCAACATCTCTACTCATTATCAGAATTTCTGCAAAATCTGAGTTCAAAACAGGAAATAAACTGATTTTGGCGTCAAAAAAGTATTTTCAGAGACATTTACAATAAACGCTTCTACACTCTGACCACCACATTCATTTAAGTGTATTTTTTAAAATAGTGCATATGGGCGGGAAAACAGCGGAACTGGCAACCTCACCTAGGTGCGCACGAGCCTCAGTCTCTGGCCAGTCTAGACAGAGAGGTGAGCTAACGGAGCGGAACAGTGGGATTGACGTCTACCTGGAAAAAGCACCTGATAAAGTAGGGTTATGCATAAATTAGATAGCTGCAATAAAGAATAACCTTATGCCACTTCGTAAACAATTAATACAACACGGCCAATATTTTATCACTAAGACTTAACGTCACACAACTATTAGCGTTACTCTTTAGCGTCGGTGGCCGTCAAGTTCAAAATGTCAATTATTTTACCAACATTTTTGAAGTGTATTTGTGTGTGCCGGTTGGAACTTAGTTGTATTTTTCGAGGCAACCTTAACAGTGACAAGTCCCGCTCTTCTTATCTCAACTTTGTCTTCGTTAACGTTAGCCACTTCGCTAGCCAAGGAAAGGTAACGTTAGCAGCATGGTGTTAGTTCCAAGTTAGTTACAGCTAACTTAATAAGGTTGTTATTTCGAGTAATGTAAGTGTCAACCAACATCTATGCGTTTATAGTACCGATTTGAAATTTGGCCATTTGGTTCGGATACAATTTATATTTGAACTTTTAGCTAATGCTAGCTCAACACTTTGAAAAAGCACGAGGTCGCTAATTAACGCTGCAGACGGCACGTCGCGTGGTAGCGCTGCGCCAAAATCCTTCAGGGAAAAATGCTGGGAATGAAAGGATGACGCATTACTAATGACTCTTCACGAGTTTCCAAAAAACACTAATGCCGCCTTATATGTGTACAGTTATGTATATGTGTAGAATAGTTTTAATCATTTGATATGACTCAAGTCCAGTACTCCCGTTTTAACCACTATCACATATGGTAATGGTTGGTAGTCTAAAAGAGTCACAGAGCAGCTGCTCTAGTTACAGCAGTTAATACGGTTCACCGTTGTCTTGTCACTTTGTTTTTCAGTTAAACCAACATGGACGACTGGGAAGAAGAGGTAAGATAGTTTAATGATAAAACACCAACACAAACAAGTTATTTTGCAATTATGGCCATTTTCATTATTCCTCCCACGGAGCCAGCAAGTCAACATCTAATTTACATTTGGTTATAGGAAACTACAACTAGTCGTACTGTCACACTAACCAGCACAAGTCAAGGTACGTCGGTTATCATTTACCTTGCTGCTACATGTAGAGCTTAAGTAGTGTTTCCACATCCACTTGGAGTTTTTATTACTTCTCTTGTTTAGCTTCTGTTGTAGTCATTTCTTCTAACAATAAAGGGTGCAGTAGGACCTGTATACTTATATTTTTGTATTGTGTATTTGATGCATAACTGGGCATGACTACCTTATTATTAGGCAAACAAGGAGATTCCTGGAATGCAGATAGCGGTGAATTTGGAAGGGGTAAGTGTAGAAAGGTCGCTCAGTGTTGATCTCTGTCCTAGAGGAAATTGATAATGAATGTGTCTGTCCTTCTCCAGGCCGTGGAGGCAGAGGCAGACGAGGAGGATTCAAAAGCTCATTCTCCTCAGGTGAACATGACATGATAAAAACAATTTATTTCAATATTGTCAATTATCAGTGATTTTTTTTTTTTCTCTGTAAGTAACAGTCAACTGCAAGGTAACACTTTGGCTTCTCAGTTACCTGATGTGATGATGCTGTGAGAAGAGTAAAATATCTCAAAATTATAAATAAGTGTGGATAATTTTTTAATTATTATTATTTTTTTAAATGAATGTGTTAAGTCCACAAAACTTAACTTGGACATTTAGCTTTCCCAACAATTTACTGATCATTCACATAATTGATTTTAAGCTAACCCTTTTCATTGAATCTGAGAGACTGAGATGAGCACCCAGATATCCTTTAGATTTGGTCTGTAGTTTGTAAAATTAATTCATGCATATGTCCAGGTAGGCTTGTGAACGTAGTTATTGTATTGTTGTGAAGCTGTTTGTAGCCAACCAAAACCTGTAAACCAGTTGTGGTGATAGGTGTTGTAGTGTTAATTTGATATGAGGTCACAGAGTAGGAGTTTAAACTGACTCTCGGACTCCAACCTCTGCTGGTATTTTAGAAGGAATGTAACTTAAACGCTGTGGCTTGTGTTTGTAGGTGGTGAGGAGACAGGGGATGGTGAGTACTGTCTGCATTTCATTAGCCAGTGTTGCTAAACAGGTGAGCTGTCTTTGTGCAACTGAACCTCTATTTTTATTCTCTCCAGATGGAAACAATTGGAGCAGTCCAACAGGAGAAAGAGGTGGTTTCAGAGGCAGAGGTCGAGGTAAGAGTCACATAGATTCCTAGTCCAGATTTGTCACTGTGTTGATGGAGTATAGTATAAAATACAGTGGAAAAACATGTTGACACGTTAAATGATGTGTGGTGATTTTTATATTTTGTGAATTTTGTTTTGACCTCATAGGTTTGAGAATTAAAGAAGTTTGGAATATTAAGGTCCTAGTAGGTTTGAAAAGGTTGAGGCTGTCAGCTTGCAGGAAGTCAAATGGTTACAAAAGATCAAAAGTATCCAAACATTCATATGAAGTTTTAAAACTCCAAACATATCAGGCAGCATCCTGGATGAAACTGTGGCAGGCTGAAAACAGACAGTTGTCATAAATTCTGAACAAACATTACTCACTCTTTTTCATATGTTGGCTGGTAGAATTGTAATAAGAGAATTTCTGAACAGTTTCTGATATAGTTTGTTTTTCAGGGCGTGGCAGAGGGTTTGGCCGAACAGAACAAAGTGAATTCAATGGTAATGTTTTCATTGATTTGCTTGTTAAACTGTTGTAATCAGGTTGATTTGAGCAGGTAACTTCATATGAACTGTCTTGTTTTTACAGGAGATAGCAGTGGAGTGTGTGAGAATGGTATGTTCTTGTAAATGAGTCCCATAAAAACAGTCATGGTTGTAGTTTGTTTTGAAACCTGAAATTGTCATTTTTTGCAAATGTATTTACATACCATGTGATGTGACCAGGGTTTAGAGGAGGAAGAGGCAGCAGAGGAGGAGGTTTCAGACAAGGTATTTGATTGTGTTATGCTGACACAGAACGGCTTTTAGCTTCAAATCGATTTTTTTCCCAAAATGCAAAGAAAAGTGTTGCTATTGTAGTAATCCAGTCATCACATGTTGTAGGTGGTGACCAGGGTGGCAGAGGAGGCTTTGGAGGAGGTAAATGTCTGACAATAGAACTTCTGGAGGGGTCTCAATTTCACAATATTTGATGTATTGTGTTTTGTGCTACAATAGGCTACCGCGGAAAAGATGAAGAGATCTTTACTCGAGGTTTAGTTTTTTTTTTGTGTTTTTTTTTTTTAATTTACTGAATGATTTTATCTTAAGTTTGGATTTACAACATTTGACTAACGTGTATGTGACACAGGGGAAAGAAAAGATCCAGTAAACAAGGATGGGAAAGATGGTGACAGTAAGTTAATGAACTGTTGAGTCCTGCAGTATGACCCAGTTTTTCCTCACTGCAGCATCACTAAAAGTGTGTGCTGCAACCCACAGGACCAAAGGTCACATATGTTCCCCCAACTCTCTCTGAAGACGAAGGCTCCATCTTTGCCCACTATGAGACAGGCATCAACTTTGACAAGTATGATGACATAATGGTGGACGTAAGCGGAACTAACCCCCCACAGGCTATTATGGTAAGAGTTGCTGAGCTAATCAATAGATTCATGAGTGAGTCAGAAACAGGTATGGGTTCACCTCTCTTTGTGTTTGTAGTGGACAATCAGCTGACAACTTGGCAGGCAGGGAATAAACAAACATCAGTTCAACACTGAAAACATTTTAATCACTGACACCAGAATAGAAACGGTTTTAAAAGTCTGGTAACAATAACTGAGTAATTGACAGCACTTCATGGTAGCAATTTTTAAGTGTCCCCTACAGCTGGTGCATACTTAATCTGTGTCATAATCTTGTGCCAGTCCTTCAGTGAGGCAGCGTTGTGCGAGTCCCTGAGGAAAAATGTCAGCAAGTCGGGTTATGTGAAGCCCACTCCTGTGCAGAAGCACGGCATCCCAATCATCTTTGCTGGCAGAGATCTCATGGCCTGTGCCCAGACTGGATCAGGCAAAACGGTGAGATGAGAGAACGGAGACTTCGTTTGTGTTTGGACAGAGTTTAAATGTGTCTTTTCTTCTGCAGGCAGCGTTTCTTCTTCCCATACTGCAGCAGCTGATGGCAGATGGTGTGGCAGCCAGTTCCTTCAGCGAGCTGCAGGAGCCTGAAGCAGTCATCGTGGCCCCAACCAGGGAGCTCATTAATCAGATTTACTTGGAGGCCAGAAAGTTTGCTTTTGGGTATGTTGACACTTTGGCTTTAACTAAAACTCTGTAATTGCCCAGGAAGATGTTATATGTATGTCTGGTATTTCTGGCTTCTGATCTGATCGGTCTCCTTTGACTGTTGTAGGACGTGTGTGCGTCCCGTAGTTGTTTATGGTGGAGTCAGCACTGGACACCAAATCAGAGAAATCTCAAGGGGTTGCAATGTGCTGTGTGGAACACCAGGGAGACTGTTGGATGTGATTGGAAGAGGAAAGGTAAATATGCTTGTCACCAGTTTGAGTCATGTGATGTGCACATCGGATTTAGAAGCTCTTCAGTTGAAGGCTCCAACATGTAACTGTGCTTCAGGTTGGGTTGAGTAAGCTGAGGTACCTGGTGCTGGATGAGGCTGACAGAATGTTGGATATGGGTTTTGAGCCTGACATGCGCCGCCTGGTGGGCTCACCTGGAATGCCGTCTAAAGAGAACCGTCAGACTCTGATGTTTAGTGCAACCTACCCTGAGGACATCCAGAGGTCTGCTTCCAGATCAGCCACAGTGTAACTGTTTGTGTTAGTGTGGATCGATATTAACGTGTGTATTTACAGGCTTGCAGCTGACTTTCTGAAGACGGACTATTTGTTCTTGGCTGTGGGCATAGTGGGTGGAGCCTGTAGCGATGTGGAGCAGAAATTTGTCCAAGTGACCAAATTCTCCAAGAGGGACCATCTCCTGGACCTGCTGAAGACCACCGGTAGAATTTTTTTAAATATCTTATTCCTGTTCTTTTCTTTAGCTGCTGTCTCAAGACTGTTGGTTTCTAATATTTAATAAAACATCCCACACTACTTAGTTTATAGATAACAATAATTATTCAAGCAGCAAAGTTTTCTGATCTTAAAACAGTTCTACCTGCAAATGCAGTGCACATATATTCAGTTAAAAGGAAGCAATGCTGTATTTGTAATTATATTATTCTGACCGTTATTGTCTTTTCCTTTTGCTGAGAGCAATCTGTCAGAAATCTACCTGCAGGATTTTAGTCAATGTCAGTGTGTCTGTCAATGTCTTATCTAATTTCAGAGCCATACATGAAAGCGTGTGGCACTGAAAGTAAAATGATGATAAATGAAGATAAAAGTAATGCATTTAATGTTTTTATTTTATTTAACTTCAAAGAACAGTAAAGACAAACAACAAAATCAGATTAATATTATGTGAACGTCTTTAAAACATCTCTTCAGCAGCTACACTATTACACAGTTTAAGGTAATTGCAGGTATGTTGTTCCAAGAATATTGCACAACTTCACACAGTGATGTGGCATCCCAGACTCGGAGGCAAAGGCTTTATCTCTAGCAGGACTTCAGGAGTTTTCTGCAGAGGAACACATTAGTCTAAGCTATGATCCCATCTGAACGCAGTGAACCACAGTACATTGTGAGCAGTTGTTAATTATTGCAGGAACGGAGCGCACCATGGTGTTTGTGGAGACCAAGAGACAGGCTGATTTTATTGCCACTTTCTTGTGCCAAGAGAACATTCCAACAACCAGCATTCATGGGTAAGTGGTGTTTGCAGAGACTGTATATGCACATTATTGTAACAGTGATGTGATGTCTGGTGTTGTGTGGCAGTGACCGAGAGCAGCGGGAGCGAGAGCTGGCTCTGGCAGACTTCCGCTCTGGCAAATGTCCGGTCCTGGTGGCAACATCTGTAGCTGCTCGTGGTCTGGATATTCCAGATGTACAGCATGTGGTGAACTTTGACCTCCCCAACAACATTGACGAATACGTTCACCGCATTGGGAGAACTGGCCGCTGTGGGAACACTGGGAGAGCAGTGTCTTTCTATGACCCAGAAGCTGATGGGCAGTTGGCTCGCTCCCTGGTCACTATCCTGTCCAAGGTGAGCAGCATCAATTTTATTACAGCTTATTTTTATTAAATAGCTGTAATTGAAACGGTCATATTCTTTTGCATAAGTCATCCCCCCTGTTGTTTGGAACCGACAGGCCCAGCAGGAGGTGCCATCATGGCTAGAGGAGTGTGCGTTCAGCGGTCCCAGTACCGCAGGCTTCAACGCTCCCAGGAAGACCTTTGCTTCCACAGACACTAGAAAGGTACAGCGCTGACTCCTCTGGTATATTACATTTACATTTAGTCATTTGGCAGACGCTTTTATCCAAAGCGACTTACAAGTGAGGTACAAAACAAGCAAAACTCTAAGTCAAGGAGCAAAAACTAAAGCAAACCACTATCAGGAGAAGTGTGTTTGTTTAATGGGATATGAGTGCTTTTTTTTTTTTTTTAATTAGATAATATTAGAGATGTCAGTGTGACTCCTGTTGCTATGTCCACAGAGAGGATCCTTTCAAGACAACAGTGTGATGAGCCAGCCGGCTGCTCAGTCTGCAGCTGATGATGAAGAATGGGAGTAAAAGGACTATTGGAGCAGCACTCCCACACGTTGACCTGAGTTTTTTTCTTTCCAGGAGTTCAGCTTCTAGTTTTATCAGTGTTTTTGTTTGACGGAAGAATATTTTGTCTCCGGCTGAGTTAAAAATGTCCAGTGAGACGTTCGGGAAAGCAGGTCTTCAGTGACCAGTATATTTTGGAATGTTTGTTTTATTTTTTAATCATCACTTCTATTTAAAATAGTTAATAAGGAAATTGTGTCGGATAGTCCAAATGTGAGAATGACATATTCCAAATATATTTTGTTTTGTACTTAAAAAAGATGATCACAATAAATAAACGTGTTCAAAGTAGAGCCTGCATTTCTTCTGAAACATGACTGTAAGGCAGGTCAGAAAATGAAAATAACTAGTGAAAATCTGCACTATGAGGTAGAATAGACACAGCTGCAAGCTGAGGATGCTGTTGGAAGTTGTTCACCCCTGGCTGACTGTGGTCCTTAATCTTCATCAGAGACAATGAGGTAGAAATGAATCTTGTGTAATAGCTCTGCAGTGACCTCCAGGTGGAAACCGTTTTCAGCTACAGATGTGTAAGGATCATGTTCAGCAAGCCAGCGTAGCGTTTCAACAGTGTTGTCAGTTCTTTCACAATAAATTAGATTTTAAATGAAAACAATGTATACCAGTCGACCTATACATAACAAAAACTACTCACCTGTTATACACTGCCTTATGCTTGCTAATAATATTAGTAACATTTTATTTTCCCGCCTTCGGGCTCGCCGGCGTCGTTTCTATAGCAACGTCACGTCAACGTCGTAAGGCACGTGGGTGCAGTGGTAATTACTAGTGCCTAATGAAACAGTGCGCAGTGAGTTAAATTGAAGCACTTCTAACGTTAATCCATATTTGCAACAACGTGGTGAATGAGAAATTACACTGAAATTACTGAACACTCACTACTGGACACTTCCACACACGTCACTTCTCGCGTCATCTCGAGAGGAGCTGTTTGATTGGTGCCTACATGTTTCAAACTCCATGGAGGAGGAAACGCCTCAAATGTCAACCTAAAAGCCGCTGTTGGAAACAGACAGTGTCCACTCGCAGCAGGCTGAATTCAGCCTCGTCCGGTAGTTGACTGAAACTGTCATTAACCATGAAAGGAGCAGTAAGGCGCAAGGTAAGGCCGACTGAAGTCACGCTGGAGTCTACGTTAGACATGAGCGGACTGTCAACAAGATGCTAGTTGTCAGTGCTGTTATACTGAATTGACTGACCTGTTGTAGTCACATTTGCATCGGTATTTCTTATAAGTATATTACAAGGCTTTAGTTTTTAGCTTTACCTTATGTGACATGGTTTTCTCATGTGTTGATACAGAATTCATAAAATGTTATCTGTAGTCATAGCAGTCCTCACACTTTTTAAACCTGTTTAAAGTATATGACACCGAATGAAGTCTATAATTGTACTTAGTTGTATCAAAATATTAGAAACATGACTTGGAATATGGACATGGAATATACTGACTCACTGGTAGAGAAACACTGCTGCAGATGAGCTCAGATGACAGGATGCCTGTGTCTTCTAAAGCTTCCATCATCCCTGAAGGCTCAAGTGGGAATTCTTAAAGAAGATTGTATACATTTTTATAGAGCTCTTAGCTCTCTTCTGTAAACCTTTGTGCATTGTGGACACAGTGGTTCACGCTGCTTCCACCTGTGCCTCAGAGCCTGCCACATGCAGGTAGCTCACACAGTGACACAGACTTACAGACAGATACTACAGCTGATGTTTGATGATTGTGATTGGCAGGTGGTGACATCAGGAAGACTGACAGGAGCAGTCAAAGTACAGCTGGGCAGAAAACAGTGAGCACACCTGCCTTTACGCACAGTTTTATTTTTAAATGCATCTCTGCCCTCCCTAACTCATGTGCTTTGCTCCTCTGACCTGCATTGCTAGGGTGGATCCACATGCTGCACCGGCTGCCTGTCCTGAGCCTGCCTACTCTCTGTACTCCACAGACTCTGAAGACCAGGTAGTAAAGTGGGCTCATTTACAGGTTAACTGTGCTACAGACTCACTCTGTAGCTTTGAGTAAAGCTGGTGATATTTCTGTCTGCTCAGGTCACCACTCTGCATAAGGGGCTGGACCGCTGCGCTGCCTTGCTCAGTGGCATCCTTCAGGCTGAGACAGCAGGTCAGATGAGTTTCCTAACAGAATGACAGTGTTTGTTTTCAATTGATTAAATGATTGAAGAAAAAAACAGAATCACTATCAGTTTTCATGGTGCTAATCAAGCAGTACACCACTTACTTGGGTCTATTTTCATCTGCTACTTTCCTGATAACGCAAAATCAATATCATTATATTATATTATATATGTGTGTGTGTGTGTGTGTGTGTGTGTAAGCCTCGCCAACCTGTCCTAGAGCAGTGATGCCTGGAGTAGCCAAATCAAGACCATCCACCTCACTGGGGAAGAAGTCCATCAAGAAAGTACCTACAAAGACAGCAGGTAGGTGAGTAGGCCAAGGCTTTGTGATTCAGTTTCACATCTGGCCAGGAGGAAGCACTGAGCCAGCAGTTCATGACTGTTTAATAGTTCCTGATCCATCAGAAAGTACTGTCAATCTGCCAGGGATTCAATTTAGGCCATTGTTCCTCCAGTAGAAAGGTAGAGGAATTAAGTTCCACAAAAACTGTCTGTTCTCTGGGAAAAGTTCCTGCAGTGGAAATGTATGGATGTAGTTTTCTCAGTATTACAGAATGTACAATGCACACTTTTAGTCCAGCATCAGCAACGCAGCATGAATCATATTCTTATATTTGTATGGAGTCCGGTCACAGATGAAGCAGCAGTAGAGTGTCACCCTACAGCTTTAACCTATAGACTCTCCTGTAAAATCCAGGACTGGAGGGAAGTGTGAGTTTCAAAAGTAGATTTAACCTTTGTCTCCTAACAGCCCTTTCCCATGTTGCCACTTTTCTCTCTTCCACCTTCAGTCCAGAAGAGTTCTCAGTCAGGCCAGTGTGGACCTGGTACAACTCCAAAAGCATCCCATCGGTTTACTGCTCCAGCTGCGCATTCGGGAGTGAAGATGCATCCACCTCGGAAACATCCCCGCGGCCCGCTGCAGTCCCATCACACGCCTCCTTCAAGCAGCAAAGCCCTCTCCCCCACCAACCCCCCAACCCAGCCTCAGACCTCGTCCTCTCATTCAGGCCGTCAGTCTGAAGCAGATGCACTGAAGCCCTGTAACGCAGAGTGTGATGGAGAAGAGGACTTTGTTCCTGTGAGAGACATCAACGCCCAAAACACAGTCACATACACAAGCCCGCTTCTGCACACCTGCACTGTGAAGATGTCAAACATGCAGCTGGAGCCTGGACAGGACGACGGTGTCCCTCAGGATGCGAACAGCAGGAAGGACTGCAGCGCAGAGACGGTGAAGGTGAAGACGGTTCAGTATCTGCTGGGAGAACTCAAGGCTCTGATCGCTGGACAAGGTAAACTGTCTGTTCTCACATATGGTTTGATATGAGACAGACAATAAAAACCACATAATTCACTTTGCGTGTGTGCAGGCAGTGTAGCAGAGATGCTTCTCAGTCACCTGGAGCAGACTGTGTCCTCACCACAGATGAATGACGAGACCTCGATGATCCTGAGTTTACCAGAGCAGCCGTTACTACGCAGCCAGAACACTGAGCTCCGCAGGTTCCTGTAGTTGTGGGGACACCCACTGATGTTATGCATTTCTGAACACCTAACTCTAACCTTAATCATCACATCTGTATGTTTTGGTTTTTTATGTCATTCTACGCACATAATCATCAGTCCATCACTGAAATCTATGACATCTATTTTTTTATGGCAAAAAAATCTAAACAAAACAAAGCCTATGTGCAGGGGGACTGTCATGTTTAATTGACCAATCAGGTCAGCACTGCAGGCTCAGCCCCGATCATTCTTGGTGTGATCTTCCCCAAACCCTACACACTAGCAGTGTTCCACTGTCCAGAAGGTCCTTTGTCTCACACACATTAATAGCTGATCAGATTGTAGATCATCTGTGTTGTGAAGTATTCCAGGATTAACAGTTATCCATGTTTTTGATTTAGTGTTTCAAATAGTTTGCGATTTTAATAAAACCCTGTGCCACAAGAGTTTAGATAAAAATCACAACAAAACTGAATCACGGGTTTGTACAAAACAGGCTAACTGTATTACGGTTCCACACACGGATGCTCACTAACTGATGTCTGTAATGTGTCTGTGGTGCATATGTGCATGTCAGGTGTGTGAGAATTCTGGAACAGCAGTTAAAGGAGAAGGAGAAAGCAGAGAGACAGCAGAACATGGAGACACTCTCTAACTCAGAAGGTAACGTGTGTGTGTGTGTGTGTGTGTGTGTGTGTGTGTGCGTAAGTGCTGCCGTCTGTGAAGTATGAATAACTTGACTTGTGTGTCTCCACAGTGTCGGCTCTGCAGGAGGAGCTCACCTCTGCTCAGTCCCGTCTGCAGGAGCTCCAGGATGACCTCACGGAACTACGGAAAGCTCTTCAGGACACACAGGCACAGCTGAGGGGGAGAGAAGCGGAGAATATAGCTATCAAGACAGGTTCTAACTCACACACATACACTACAGTCTAGTGGAGACCACTATGTGCTGATCCTGGTAGGATCCTGGATCCTTGGCACAGAAGATGTCTTCTGTAAATGAGAAGACATCTTCAAATATTTCTTTGACGTGTCTTGTTACTTACTGTTATGACGTGTATCAGCTCTGAATATACTGCATTTGGACAGTGACAGTAAGAATGAACCACATAGCGGATTTAGTGATCCACAACTGTAGTGTACATGGACCCGACGGTTTAAGACATGTATATGATATTAATATGCGCATATCCGTTGCTCTAGACCTGCATGTTTAGGATGTGGATTTGCCATGTAATGCAGATGTGTGTGTTTATGTGTGTGCAGACTTGGAGAGCACCAGAAGCAGGTTGGCGGAGAGCGAACGAGAGAAGAGTGAGTTGGCCGCGCTCGCCCTGCGAAGACTGGAAGAAATAGAAAAACTTAACAGGTGTGTGTTTCTGTGTAAATATAGGACGTACATATTTACATGCTTAAGTGTTTTCAGAATGAATTTTGCCACATTTATTATGTTTGTTAAATGAAACCTTTACTGGTTCAGGTTAGCCTGGAGTGAAACAACTAAAGCTTTCTGCCTCATTTCCTTCTGGTCTTCTCTCTGTCTCAGAATCCTTCAGAGTCAGGATTCATCAGACTGTGCTACAGTTGTCGACTCTGTGTCAGGCATCGGACTGACAATACAACAGCAGGACGGGGCGCATCCAGCAGGGCCCCCCACTGACCACATCACCCAGTACCTGATGTCTCTGGACCAGCTGGATCCTACGGAGCATGTGCGTGTGGCTGCAGAGAGAGAGGGAGGAGCAGCAGAGCAAGGGAAACTGACCTCATTCCAGCCGAGAGATACACCATCACCCGCTGATGTCACATCTCAGCGAGCTGACAAACCTGCAGGAACTTCAAACTCTCATCTCGCGCAATCGCGTTGTCTCGAAGTCCACGCGGGTGGACGGTGGCTGGAGAATGAGCGCAGGCGACTTTTTGACTCGACGATGTCCCACTGCGATGTGGACTCTGTGCGCTCTGATTGGAGCATGAGGTCAGAGTCGACATTCAACACCAGAGACGAGGTGGCGTTCAGAGACGGCCTAGCAGCTCTGGACGCCAGCATCGCCAGTCTGCAGAAGACTATTCAGCTGGACCTGAGGAGGTGAACTCAGCTTCACTTTACTTCAGAGTATTGCATGCTGCATATTGCACTTTCTGGATGACTTATCATATTATGTAAATGGGTATTTAAGACTGGGAATAAATAAATAAATATTAACACAAATCTTGACTTTTAATGTTTTTTTTTTTTTTTTTACTTAGAACTGTTTCTGCAAACTCTGATGCGGCCTTACTGTTTT
>OMLM01000141.1:33984-57585 GCA_900302695.1 Helostoma temminkii | reverse complement strand
ATAAAGATATACTATATATATATATATATATATATATATATATATATACATACAGTAGTCAAATCCTGACTAGTATAGAGCCGAACAGAACAAAACAAACTAATTGCTGGACAGAGTGGAGATTGTTGGTTGTTGGTTTGATGCCAGCTTGTTGATTGTTGAAGGAGTAGAGACAGGCTGGAGGCAGGGCGAGGGAATGTGATCCTGAACACACAAGTTAGATTTTGGCCAAGGAAAATGGGTAAATACTGCAGAATCAGAAATGTATACTCACAGGTTGATGAAGGGTAGTGGGAGAGATAGTTAGCTGGTAAAGGTGAAAACAGAAGGATGGAGGAACTGTGGTCGCTGGTGATGCTGGAGAGAGGAAGAATCTGGTTCTAACGAAAGAAGGAGACCAGCCGTTGAATTTCTAAGGAAAGCTACTATTGTTTGCCCAGTTTAGTTCAGATTTACATCAAAAGTGACAGAAAAATAGGTTTCTTTACCTATGGAGGAAGAACCAAATGTAAACTGATGTTATTAGTTTACTGAACATGAACTCATTTTAATATGACACTGAGTAAATGGCATTTTTATAAAAGGTAATGTTTGTAAGTTTTTTTGTGTTTTGATATGTTTCACATTTCACTATACAAAACCCAATAATGTCTTGGTGTTTCTAAACCTTTTCCTCCCAGTGTAAATCATTTCATAAGTCATTTATTATTTTTCCTGTATCTTTTTGTAACTTAGTTTTATGTACTGCTTTATCATTTTAACTTTTTTATTGTGTATTTGTGTGCCTGTATATGATTTAGTCATAAATAACAACCAGGAATGATTTAAAGCTTGGTTGGTGACAAATGTAATGCAGCAAGGTTAAACCCAAGACAAATTTCCCTAAGGGGACAATAAAGTATATCTTGATCTTGAGTTTGATGATAAATGTGCTTTGTTACAAATACGGTGTCTTAAAGATTGGTAGTAATATCTGAATATGAGCTGATATTACTCTCTGCTGACACATTCAGCCTGTCAGGTGGCTGTTAATATTTTATTAGAAATCATTGCATGCCTTAATGAGAGGGCTCACATAGCAGGGAAACCATTGTCAAACAACAATACATGTCATTACTTACTCAGTCTATGTTAGGAAATAGATGACAGTTATTAGTGTGACCTCAGTTTTTCACTGGTGCTATCTGATTTTGTCTTGATTTCATCTGCAGTGCTTGAGTATTAATTAATTCAGTAGTATCCCTGTTGTCCATTTATTTTAAGCAAAAAGGGTCTTTTATACTATAGTGTGCTACAAGAATCTGCACAAAAATCTAGCTAAAACAAGCCGAGGTTTGGATCACTGCTGTTGTGCATTTTTTATGAAGTCTCTTTGTCAGGCTCTCTCTTACGAGACAGGAGTGGGGGTAAAGAAGAAATTAGGTTTTTACTCTCTGCCTCTTTTTCAAAATAACTGTGCAGGTTTTTCATTTAATACTAGTTTCTGTGGTTTTCTTTTTTACCCCTCTTTCTTCATCTTCAGCTGTACTCTATTGGTAAAAAATGCTGTGTGTATTCACAACAATTTGCATGTCCAGGCAGATATTTTTCCCTTCAATCTTTACATTTCTAAGACAAATTCATAGAGTAGTAATTCCAGCCTATATGGCATTCAACATTTAGGAACTACAGCAAGTACTTTCAGGTACTTTGTAAATATAACTATATAACTATAATTCTTAAAGGAACAACAACTATTTACTATACTAAATAATTAAATAACTACACTGCTCAAATAATAAAGGGAATACATAATGATTCCAATGTAAGTCCAAGTCCATCACACCTCTGGGATATCAACCTGTCCAGTTAGGAATCAACACTGATTATGAATCAATTTCACCTGTTGTTGTACAAGTGGAACAGACAACAGGTGGAAATTGGAGGCAATTAGCAAGACAACCCCTATAAAGGAATGGTTCTGCAGACGCTGTGGAGAACGTTCTGCTGCCTGCAACATCCTTCAGCATGGTCTGGGGAGGCATTTCCTTGGAGGGCCACACAGACCTCTGTGTGCTAGCCAGAGGTGCCCTGACTGCCATTAGGTACCGGGATGAGATCCTCAGACCCATAGTAAGACCATATGCTGCTGTAGTCCGTCATCACTTTTGAGAACAGGCAAACATACAGAAACAGATGTGAAACGAAAAGACAACCATACTGAAATGAGAGATGCTAGACAATGAGAGGCAATGCTAGGCCTCGTGGCTGGAGTGTGTCAGCAGTTCCTGCATAATAAAGGCATTGATGCTATGGGCTGGCCTGCCCGTTCCCCAGACCTGAATCCAAACGAGCACCTCTGGGACCTCATGTCTTGTTCCATCCACCAATGCCACGTCGCACCACAGACTGTCCAGGAGTTGACTAATGTTCTGATTCAGGTCTGGGAGGAGGTCCCTCAGAAGAACATCCTTTGTTTGATCAGAAACATGCCCAGACATTGTAAGAAGTACATACAGGCATGTGGAAGCCACACACTCTACTGAAACTCATTTTGAATTGTCTTGATGAATTTCCACAGAAGTTGGATCAGCCTGTGATCTGACTTTTCCACTTTTATTTTGAGTATGATTCTGGATCTAGACCTCCATGTGACAATGATTTTGATTTTCATTTTATAACTGTTTTATTGGGGATGCTGGTTCTGATGGTGAATATTTTGGTATCCATTGATATTTTGTCAAATTTATTTGTTGAGCTCATTAGCAAACTCTGGGTCACCTTTCACATGTTGTGCTCAATTCCGTCTCTGTAGATCTGTTTTGCCTCCCTTAGCTTCCTCCTGAGTTCCTTCTGCACATTTTGGAGTTCCTCCCTGTCTCTTGCTATGAATACCCTCTTCTTGCTGTTGTGGAGACCCTTAATGTTTTTGTTGATCTATGGCTTATTGTTGGGGACATAACAGACTTTTTAGGTGGTACAACACTGTCCTCACAGTCGCGGATGTAGTCTGAGATGCAGTAAGTAAGGCCTTGAATGTTCTCACCGTAAACCTCTGAAAAGGTTCCTTTTAGTAACACTAAAACACTCCTACAGGGCTTCCTCAGCCTCCTTAGACCAAACCTTTTTATGGTATCTAGGTATTTTTCTTGAAATGGCTGAAATTTTTTTTACTTTTTACTTTTCAGTTATAGATTAGTAAAATCATTGCATATTCTGTTCATTATTCCAGTTAATTGTTGAAGTAATCAGATAAGAAATAATTTTACTTTATTATTTAGGTCAGCTGTAAATGTTTAGGTATCTTAATACAAGTATTTTAAAATGGAAAAACTAATTTGTTTTCTTCTTAGAAAATCTTTATGTGCATTACTTAGATTTGTCACTATTATATCTGTCAAATGAAGTGAGATTTAGTGCTTTTAAGGCCCATTTTACATTCTGGGTTTTGAAGAAAATGTTTTCTACAATTGAAATACTACTACTAATAATAATACCTCTAGTAAATAAGGCCTTTTGAGCTGAGCAACTTTACTTTCAGAGCAACCAGTTTCAACCTAAATATAGCTCAGGCGTAATGTCAGCATCTACTGTCTTATTAGACAGTAGAGTATTAAATGGGTCCGGTTTTGCAAACTAAACCCTGACCCGTTAATTGCACTAATCTCTATATTAAATCCGGACCGACCCGACCCAACCCATAGTCTAGTGTGAATTAAACCCATGTTGTATAGTCATCCAGGGTGTAGGCTGTTTTTAAGCATAACTTGCAGAATGTGGACACTATAACATTCAGACACCTAACACACTTGCACAGCTCTAAGTGTTTGTAGAAGCAAAGTAACACACAGAAAATGTGTTTTGTGCTAATCATGTCCACTTATACAAAATCACATTATTAGATGTGATGATATTGCGTTAGCTAAAAAGTGATTAATTCTCATTGCTCTCTTCTGTTTTCATTCCCCCATCAATTCTTTGTCTATCCCTCTGTATTTAGTACATTTTTACCCATAAATATATTTTTAGTCTACCTGTTATGTAATTTTTGCAGTTAACTATCCAATCTTGTATAGAACAATTCATCATGTTCTCCCACCAAGAGCTTTTACAACATCTTATTCATGAGAATACACCTCCTTTACATGAATTGCTAATGTTAATTGCCTTTAGTTGAGTCAGCTCTGTGGTCTACACATTTTCTGGTGAGATCCTGAGGTTTTGACATTGTGGTATTGAGGTTGGCTAATTGGGTTTTAAAATAAATACACTATACAGTGTTTCTCATGTGATCTTTGTACTTTTTGGCCAATGGATTTTCATTTTGAAAGGAATGATTTTCATTTGAAATTAGGAAAACAAAAACAGAAAATGGCAATTTTTGTTATTTATTTCTTTTTTTGTGACCTGGAAGTTCAAACCACACAACGCATGTACAGCCTTACAGGAGCAGGTTTGTGCAGAATTCAGTGCAACACCACCAGTATGTGGATGTGTGAAGGACAACGACCAAGAATGGTTATATAAAGTTTTGTTGTCAAATATGTTGTTCTGTTGTGTGTTTTAACCCTTAAATTTCACCACTACACGAACTGTTAAGTATATTAATGGCTTGAAATTCATGACTTGCTTCATTCTCCACCTTTAGTCAGGGAACAATTTCACTCTGCGCTGAAATAAAGGCTATATTTTAGCTTGAAACTAGCTTCATCCCATACAGTCTACATAAGTCTAATATATGAAGTGATCACAATCCTACAGTCCTGTCCCCATTAAAACATCTAACAAGTATCCAAGGACAGGGCAGCCTTGTAACTGTCTTACAGTCCACTGATGTTGCTGTTCTGTGAGTTTCCACTGACAAGACACATTGTTCCTCAGTATAATGAAATACAGTGAGATGAGCCTGATGGTTGACAGACTTTTATTGAAACATATTTTTAAAGACACATGCAGTTCAGCTACTCAGTCAGGGATGACTCACTCATATGGATTTGTACCATTGCTGTTTACATCAGCTGATGAGACCTTTATTTTTGTTAAACATGCACAGCATCTTAAACCTGAACTGGGGTTCCTTTCTATGACTTGCAGCAGTGGTTGCATATTTAACTTAGGTTATTAAAGCAACACTGCAAACACTAAATCTCCACCATGCCAACACGCAAGCTAGCCTATTCTAACGCTCTTAGCATATACCAACCAATATACAAATGTTACCACATAGCACTATCTAACTTCACTCTGCATGTCTGTGTATTTACAAGAGTCCACTGCTGAGAGTGAGCTATACAAAACAATTAATGTTAACTCACCTGGCATCAGACCACTGTTCTCTGGCAGCAGTCATGCAGAATAAAATGTCACATTTTCTCAGAATAACATGTTTGACAACAAAACTTTACATAACCTTTCACCATTATTCTCCTTCACATATCCACATACTGGTGTGAATTCTGCATTAACCTGCTTCTGTAAGCCTACGAAGAAGGAGCCTTTTTTCATTTTTTGTTTTCCTATTTGTAAAAGTAAAAGGGGAAATGGCTGGTTTTCAGATTTTTATTATTATTATTTTTTCATCTCAAAACATAAATTCATTGGCCAAAAAGTACACAGACCCTTTGACCTTTGCTATTTTCTCTCTGTTTTGCAAACCGCGCCACAGTGTAGCGTGCTGTGTGACAGTAAATCTTTAATTGTATATAAACATGTAGATTAAACAAAGCTTTGGGTCAAAAAATAAAATAATTTGTGTCAAGAATTTTTAGTAATTTAAAGTTATTCTGAAGTTATTCGAGTTTCTAGAGGAATTATTTCAACCCTAATCTTGTTTTATTTCAAATTCACTGTGGCGGCATATAAGGCTATAATCATAAAAAAAATCAGTCATTGTCCAAATACTTCTGGAACTAACTGTAAATATCATTGAGTGAGTAAATAACAGTCAGAAAATTTGTTCCTGTTTGTCAGGCTTAAAATCTCCAAGTAATTACCCTGTTCGCAGAGAGTAAGTGACTACATGCTTTAAATAAAAGTATGTTTTTTTTCAGTCATTGTTATACAATGCCATATACAAACCAATAGATCTGGCTAGCCATACAGTAGTTAGTTAATAGGTTCAGGAGAGTATTTTGCTTCCAGCTACAATATGCCCCACCCCCCAGAAAACATCATAATCTTACTAATTATGACAGGATCTATACGTGAATGCAAAACATGCCATTTCAACCAATATGTCATTGTGAAACAGAAAGCATTTTACAGCATTTAATGTCTGGGTGTAAACAGTGCTTGAAAATCAATTTAATGAAACCAGACAAAACTCACTCTTCCCCATATTTACCACAGAAATAAAAGCATCAGAATAATTTATGTTTGCAGGACATTTTGTTTGTGTGTTTTCACCTACAGTAGACTAGATGGTGTCCAGTAATAACTACGGTGACATACAAAACATTAAGCACCAAAGAAATTGGATTAGCTGCCCAGTAAATGATGTTTCCCGTTGATGCATCTGTAGATTTATGAGTCTGATGTCCTCTGTTAAGGTCCTGTAACACAATCCTGAGTAATACAGATACACTTGGGATTTTTTTTCCAGTAGACTTTGTCTTATTTTTTACCAGTAGTTTTTTTTAGAAAGTAGTCACACAGCCTTGTGATATTGTTACTGGTCAGCAGGATAATTGTGTTGGCAGAGACATGACACATTTAATCCACCTCCTCAGTTTTCCACAATGTTTTCATTTTATCACTGGACCACAGGGATGTTTTTGCAGGAGCGCTGTACATTTGATTTATTTTCTGTATTTTCTCTGCATTTTAGAATTGAAAAAGAAAGGCACATATTTCTTAACATAAAAAGAGAAATTATTATATTAACTTTTAATACATCTATGGATTTTCCAGTGCAATATTAAACTTGCATCTGCTCTTTTTAGGTTATTTTAATTGCTTACAGCAGCAACCTCAGCATTAATAGCCATGACTTAATCTTGTCTTTAAGCTTAGCATCATCAGCAGAAGTTGCCCTGTATCAGTGCATATTCCCTGAAAGCTAGACTCACTGTTAACCTGCTGTAATACTGCTTTGACTAGAATTCCCACAGATCAAGCAATTTATAATGCCTATTATGTTTTTACCATTATACCTTAAAAGTTAAAATTATTTCCTTATCTGTATATCAGCAAATAAGTATAACTTAATTACCTAAGTGTTATCTGGAAGTCTTTTGTCACAAATTGGTACCATTGTTTTAGGGGATTATTTGTTTTGTAATTATTGTGGTGCCCAAAGACATTTTACAAATGAATGCTCTTGTTTATTTTTTGTTTTGTCTTTTTGCCATTTTACAAACTGCCTACCATTTTGATATCATGGCAGCATTAGAAGAAAGTGCTTTCTGTTTATCACAAAGACATGTAGAAATTTGTCTTTGTCTGAAATTGAGGATATTGAAGTCTTTCAGTTTTTATGCCACTTATCTGTAGTAATGAGGCTACAGTATATTTTCATTGCATGATAGCCATCTTTGCCTGCCAATGTATGAAAGAGCTCAAATGATGCATTTTAAGTCCGAAGCTTCCCCTGTTCCCATCAGTAAAGGTCAATGAAATTGGTAGAGTCTTGGAGCTAATTTGATGCATGAATATTTTCATTCTAAGCTTCACAGAGTAGGAAAGGCCAACCTTGTCACTGAAAAGGAGAAACAAGAATGAAACCTTTCAGGTGAGGCAAGATAAAGAAATAGTTATTGACCAGGGGATGAAACTTGATCCTCCAGTACTGTCCTCAATGAAAAGGAAATTACACAAATTTGAATTTATGGTTGTCATGTGTTAATCATGAATAATATTTTCTCTTGTAATAATCTCTTTCTTGTTATTTTATTTATTTAAAAATTCTGTGTTCACAGTCATATGTACGATGGATTTTAGTGCTACGTTATAGAAAAAAATTTAATCAAATAAAATTCTGAGATTAAAGTCAGAATACTATGACAGAATATTTTGACAGTCAGGTCAGAAATTTGAATATGGGGTGGGACAAAACATAGATGACATCTTACTTGCGTTTATTGCTAATCACCCCAGTCAAAATGCATCTGTTTATATGACAGACGACAGACTACCTGTCCAGGCTATACCCTGCTGTACACCCATGACAGCTCAGATCAGCTCCAAATTACAGCACTGTAGCTATAGATGGATACATGTAGTTAACAGAGGCTATAACCTAGGCTGATTGAAAAAGGCTATAACTGGCAATATGGCTGGATGGTGTTGGTGATTGTGAAGTGCATCAGGTGTTATGATTCTGATTGTGCACATTAGTTTGTCATGGTTAAATACTATATGAATCATTTACCAGATTTCAGCAAAGTGGCAGCGCACCTGCAACTGAACACGAACTGACAGTCATGGAGATGCTGGAGCTGATCTGAGCTGTCACTTCGTGGAAGGCAGGGCACTGCCTGGACAGGACCCTATAGGTCTTAGGTCTGTAGTCTGTTATACAGAAACCTAGACCAGACTTTGTGTCTATGGATTTCATCATTCCATCTAATCCAAGCAGTATGTCCAGTCAATTATAGGTCAATACCTCCACTGTACATATTGCATACAACCATGTATTACGGGACAACACATAACATGTTACTGCTTCTCCATTCCATGTCGTGCAGTAGCATAGACTGCAGCTGGCTGTGGCCACAAAGCAAGTGGGTTCATCCTTAGCTTTAATTTATCAGTCTGATCCAGACACAGTTAAAGCTTTTGTCCCTGTTTCTTCATTATATATTATATGAGATGGAAGAATTATGCATTATATTATTAGCCTTAAAATTGTGATGTATGTGTACATTTGTATATGTTCCAGTTTTATGTGAAGGCTAAGACAAAGTTACAAGAAAGGAAGACTTTTCCAAAGTTAGCCTTTTCCAAAGTTAGCCTTGATTCAACCTAGATGTCTCATCCATCCATTTTCTACACCGCTTAGTCCCCGTAGGGGTCACGGGTTTGCTGGAGCCTATCCTAGCTGGCATATGGGCGAGAGGCGGGGTACACCCTGATTCTGAATCTCATGGCTTACTGAAATCCCACCTCAGGATTCCTGATGCACAAAACCAGAATTCTATTCACAAATGTAGAACAATGCTGATTTTAATGAACATTCAGCTCTAACAGTTGTCATTAACATTCTTAATTGCAGTTGTCTTATCACGTGTCATGTGCTGTTAATGAGTGGACCTATAAATAGATGACAATATTGTGTATTATACCAAGTGGAATAATTTGCCACCCAGAAAATATAGAAAACAACTAGACAGAGCAGATAACATGAATACTGATGTGTTACTACAGGTAGGCTGAATTATATGAAGGTATGGGTTTGGTTTAGTCTAATATCCCCAGGAGGTTTGACCAGGGTAGAGTAGAATAATTGAGGCACTCTGGGAGACGAATCAAATGCCAAAGCAACAACTGAACCTGACAGAATCTTCCCATCTTACAATGAAACTTGCACAGACCAGCTTCATTCTGAGATGTATTTAAAGGACAGAATTCCAGGCAAGATATTGCCAGAGGTTGCCTCACACCCTCCCAAGCTGTTTCTTCACACTAGAGCTCTGTTTGAAGACATTATACTCTAACAGACTTTGCTTTTGCCCACCCCATTACTTCCTCTAAGAGAAGTTTCACCACCCTCAGGCACCTTCAAACCAGGTTATGCACAGCATCCCAAAAGACACCTCCAAACCTGAGTCATTCATTTCTGTGATGATATACTGTAGTTTACCAAGTTATCACTTCATTTTGAGGTTGTACCTTTCATCAGTGTCACCCCCAAGTGTATCATTAACGATCAGAGCCTTGTCATCATATTCACCATCTTCACCTCAAGTGTTGCAGTGATGAATATGAATTGCTTCTTGCATGAAGCAGTGCATTGTCTCTTATAACTGCAGGACACAGTGGTTTATGCACAAAAATGCTGCTTTAGTTGTCTTCCTGAGTTAACACAGGATCTCAATAAAGTTTAGTGTGTAAACTGCAGGTTAAAGATTTGGAACCTTAGACTATATCTCACCTTGACACATTTTCCTCTATCCATTATTAAAACTCATAAATAAAGGCACCAGCACAAAATCATTCTATGATGAATAAGTGCAGTTAAGCTCTGCAGCATTCATGTACATTCAGACTGCCGAAGAACACACCACAGTCGAGTCTATAAAACATGCCATTTTAGTGTAGATTCATTTATCTTTGTGACAATTTCACAGGAGTAAATGTCTTTATTTACATTCAGGTGTTACTGGAACATACACCAGTAAAAGTAACGGCTTATACTGCAAATTGCAGCAGCTTATTACATAAAATGAAACTAATAGCTCTGAAGGATTTGAGTGTTTTTCACTTAAAATTTCAATGGTTCACTTGCATTAATTAACATATAACTTATGGTTAATTACCTATATATAGTTAGGTACATAAATAATGGAATAGAAGTTTTTTTTATTCTGCATTTGTTATCTGTACATCACCAACATTGAATTTGAAACTAAATGCTTCTGAGCCAAGTTAAGACTTTCAGCTATTATTCAAAGTGTCTGACAATAGCTAATGAGCGGCATTAGCCATTCAGGAATTACAGACATTTTCATAGACACACCCATTTTTTTGGCTCATAAATAATGGATAAAATGCCAAGCAGTTGCATGACCAGGTGTGGCCTGTTCCCTCATTACTCAATAACTAATCAAGCAGATAGAACGCTTGAAGGTGGTTTTGAGTGTTACATTTGCATATGGTAGCTGTTCACTGGAACTCTCAACATGAGGTCTAAAGAGGTGTCTATGCATTTGAAGTAGGCCATCATTAGGCTGAAAACAAAACATGCAATAAACCCATCAGAGAGAGAGCAAAAGTGGCCAATACAATAATATGGAACATTCATAATAAGAACAAATTAACTGGCAGCTCAGCAACAGCAAAAGACCTGGAAGACTACAGATGAGCTCTAAGGCGAATGATGACCAAATTCTGTCCATGGTGAAGAAGAAGCCTTTCAAAACATCTAATCAAGTTGAGAACACTCTCACAGAGGTAGGCGTGTCATTGTCAAAGTCTACAGTCAAAAGATGATAAATGAATGTAAATGCTGAGGCTCCTCAACAAGGTGCAAACTACTAGTAATGCTCAAAAAAGACAGATTAAATTTTGCCAGAAAACACTTTAAAAAGTCAGTTTTGGAATAAGATTCTTAGGGCTGATGAAACCAAGAATAACCAGAATGATGGGAAGAGAAATGTACGGAGAAGGGGAAAAAATGGCTCCAAAGCATACTCACATCATCTATCAAACATGGAGGAGGCAGGGTATGGCATGGTCATGTATGGATGCTAGTGGACGTAGGTCTCTGGTGCTTATTGTTGACCTGGTAGCTGAAAGAAAAGTAAAAGGATGAAGTGTATAGAAGAAGAAGAATTCTGAACTATATTCACTGCACAGATTCAGCCAAATGCTGCAAAATTGCTAGGACACTGCGTTGTATTACAGATGGATAATGACCCAAAACATAAAGCAACAGCTACGCAAGAGTTTCTAAGGGCAAAGAAATTGGATATTCTTCACTGGAAGTCACAAGACAAAGATGCACAAACAAGCAGAAGCTGAAGGGAGCTGTGGTAAAGACCTGGCAAAACATCGTAAGAGAGAAAACTGAGCATTTGGTCATGTGCATGGGTTCCAGGCTTCAGGCCGTCATTGACTGCAAAGACGTTTTGCAGTGTTAAAGGCAATCCACGTGTATGTGTGTGCCCGCACGTGTGCACGCGGGGGGTGGTGGCTATAATTCCCAAAGGGTTAATGCAACACTCGTCAGATTTCTTGCCAGCTGTCTGTCTGTCTGTCTTCCACTTGGTGCTAGGCAGGTGATTTAAATATTTTAGAGGTTTTTCACTGAAAACTGTCACTGCAGCTGGAAATGTGGTTGATGAAAGCGGTGAGAATGAACCAAAACATTAAACTCATGGGTCATGAAATCAAATCAATGAGCTGAAAAATGATATTAGATTCTGCAGAGCTGAGGAGAGCTGCACAGTTGAGTGGTAATTCTATGCCTTTATTAGTATATATCAGTATCATTTCACATTAGACAAAGTCATGTGATTAATTATAGATATAAAAATGTTGATTATAGCTACTTAATATTCAACCTAAATATACATATATTTTTAGGAATATATTTATGTGACAAAGCTAAACTATAGCGGCTCTGTTACTTGGCCTATGAATTTTAATGCTGTACTTCAGAGATTAAGGTCATAGACATATATACAGGTCCTGAGTGTTTGTGTGTTTAAACTCATTCTCTTATTCTGACCTTGACTTGACTGGTATTGTGAAAACAAGAAAACTGTTAAAACTTTTTTTTTTATATATATGCAAGCCTTTGTATATTAACCTAAAAGCTTGCAATTTCAGATTTAAACCTACAACATGCATCATTTTGCCCTGAGGCAGGAATTGTGTATTTAGTCTTTAATTTCTTCACCTCAGTTGGTAAAATTACTACCCCAACAGTTGTCATTCATCTTGATGAGCTGCCGTCTTCACAACAGCATCTATCTAGGTGACAGGCATTTATAAAGCTCGTATCAGGCATTGAAGAGGCAAGTAAATTGTCTATGCTCACCTCTTTCAAGTCAATCTGCAATAAAACGGCAATACTGGTATTCACCTTTGTTTTTTCACAGCTTGTCTGCCATATGTTTAGCATGTTGTTATCTTTTTAATACTGTTGTTATTACATTGACTTTGCTGCACTTGACTGCACTAGAAGCAGAGCCACCGCTCTGCATCCACAGCACAGAAAGGTCTCAAGACTGACATAAATTTCAAGTAAATAATACAAATTAACACGCATTAGATGAAAATTAAATTGCTTTGGAAGACAGAATGTCTTGGATCCTTTCCTTCTAACACTGCTAGCACCTATGTTTTCATTATATTAAAAAATAAAATAATGAATATAAAATATAAGTTAGGAAGGGAGACAAAGGATAGTAGGTGTGACCCAGTGTGTGACAACATGCAATTAGGAATACAGAGTATAATAATTATAATATATGTTCCATAATTCCTTGCTCCTTTCTAGGAGCATTAGCTATATTTGCTACCCTCTGAACTGTAAAGACCACAGATGCCATTGTATGAGAAGTATGGTACACCTGCACAAGTGTTTATTCTATAACACTAGTAACATATAAAGACAAGTGTAGAGTCACCCCTTAACCGAACTTGCATGTCTGTGGATTGTGGGAGCAAACCAGAGTACATGGTGAGAACCCACAAAGACACAGGGAGAATATGCTAATTCCACAGGCCGACTGGCAGGTTCAAACCTTAGAAACCAGTTTTGAGGCATTGCACACATGCATGTATCCATGTTAAGGTAGCAGGTCTCTTTAAGTCTGTATTTTATTTCAAGGGTTGGGCATCCCTAAATGTTTTTAGGAAGCTCACTGCACTTCACAACCTCCAGGAGTTTTGGATGGCTTGTGTAACATGTTTTATTGCCACACAGGAATTACTGCCAGTTCCTGACAAGTTAAAAAGTGGAAAGTATCACTCAATGTCTGCTACACACCAGGCTGTAGTCATTTGTGATCGACATGTAAAATCTTAGACATTGGATCATTGGCTCATATTTAGCAACAAGTTTATAGTTTCATATTATGATGATTACTTTTAATCTTTCAGCCATGCTCTGTTTAAGTTGTGAGACCCTATTTACAATAACATTGAGTTATAATTACTAAGCCTTAGGACCTCATTAATTAGCTCAAAACAGTTTTCAACCCAGGAAAACAACCACCTGAAACTATTTTGAATTATGTATGATACATAAAAATGGCTCACTCTGCAATAATCTGAATACATTTTCAAGACTTATATGGATCAGAGAAAGTAAAATGTTCTTTTAAGAATCAGTGGAAACACTTACATCGTGGCACATTCAACTTGAAAATGAATCAAAAGCCAAGCTTATGCGAGTTGTTTAATCTACTCAGAGAACATTCTTATTAAAAACTTGCTTATAAATATGTTTTCTTGTTCTCCTGAAATCGGAAGGTAATGATAATCTCAACCCATACAGTACTTTGTTAAAACAATATCCAGGTTTGCTTGTTTAATCTAAAAATTGGCTGTCAACAATGGATTGATGCTACTCTGACATGACCTTTTCCATGTTGTGTGAAAATGATTAAGAACTGGGCATACTGTGATTTAACATTTGAGCCAGCATGCGGGTTATTGATTGTGTGTCTTCACATCAGAAATCATTAGTCAGTGCAGACATCTTGGAACATATTTTGTTTTCTTCGGGTTACTTTTTCTTCTTAATTCTAGACACATATCAGTAAGATGAATACAATTATCATGACCTGTTTCATTACACATGTAAATACAATAATATGACCTGATGTGTCTGGAAGTTAACACAGGACTTTTATTGGAACAACATGCACAGCTAACAGTTTTTACATACTGTAGTTGTTACCAAAACTTTATGTAGCGCTTTACCATTGGTAATAACAAGGTAAGAGGGGGGTTATATTGCAGTGGATACATCTTAACTAAATCTACCAAGACCCATAATGCCTGGAAACACATGTTGTAGTTTTTGTGTAATAACCATGAAACAGAGATGTAAAAAGATAAACCTTTCCTACTTCATTACATGAAACACCAAGAGGTGCAGGCCATAAATGAATATGATGAAGTTCCATAAATACACTAGATGTTGTTGTTTGCCAGTGTTAATTTATCATTTCAACTTTGGGTAGCGGCTAAGATGTGACTGTTTTGGCATGAGCCTGAATTTCTTCTCTGCCTTGAAAAAGGTCTGTTAAGATGATGCGTGCATACATATAATTAGAATGTCTCAATGTCCTCTTCATGTGGGGACACTCCAGGAATATTGAAAAAGAAGCAGGCCCTTGCACATGACACTGACAGTGTTTCTGAGTGGAGTGGAGCAGTGAGAACTTAACGCTCCCCGCTCACAGACCTGTTCGCCTGCTCCACTCCCCCGCAGCCAGACCAGGCTGCCCCGCTGCTCTCCGGAAAAAATCTTCACATAGCTTAAACTGTAGCCTTACTTCAGAAAGAAATAAAGATCAATGACAATGTTGTTTTGACTGAAAAGTGGATTTTGAGTCTGACTTTGGCATGCTTCAGACTCGTGGTGTGAGCAGTACTGGAGCGAAATAGGAGAGGGACAGAGGTCGATGCTTCCTCCCTTAAAAAAAAAAAAGAAAGAAAGAAAAAAACTGCTTTGCGCTCCATCCAAAATGTGCTCACTCCTGCTTTGCTACGCTCACATGCTCTGGCCTGTTGGTATATTATATCAGGGATTACAGGGGTTGGGAAGGCTGATACCACCTAGAAGAAACTGGAGGTCATAGCTGGGGATACGGACCCTTGGGAGATGCCGTTCATTTTGCTGCTGCTGCGCCATGTTTACGTAGAATAGAGAAGATGGATGGTCATTTTATACTAAGGCACACCAAAGGAATTCATTAGCTAGAAACTCATGTGAACCATAATTATATATTAGTAAAAATAGTTAATAGTTAACTTGTTAAAATAGTTAATTAAATATAGCCACACTTATATTTTATATGTGATTGTTCCTGCACAGGTATCAAAAAGCCAATGTCTTTTCTGTGGAAAAAAGAGTTAGCCTCTTTACAGTAATTGCACATATTTGTCTTAAAGATCCATGAATTATAAATATATGATTAATTATTCATCAGCTTGCTTGCTGTGCTAATGTGAACAAAGTGACTTATTTTTCATCTGTGTAAAGTGTATCTTACATGCAAGCTAGTCATTGCATGCTGCAGTCTGTAAACCATGCAATGATTTTAAAGTGTATATCAGAACATAACTCACATATAAGCACCGTTAGAGTAAAAGTAAGAATTGACCACGGAACAGAAGAGGGAAGTTGTGGGTATGCTTCCTCCTGATCCAACACTCTTTAATTTCTGACAACCTTTCCCCGTTAGATTAATGAAGATCTATCAGTGTCTTTAATTATCATTCATTAATCCAGCCATCCACTCACAGTATAAGGAACTGTGTCACTCAGCTGCCTCTGTTCAGTTAGTCTATTTTAGCACTGAACGCTAAATAGTTAAAATAAAACTTAGGAACATTACTGTCCCATGAAAAGGTGAAAACTTATTTCTGACAATTAACAGCAGGCCTGGATAGTGAAAGCTCAGTTTTCCCCGTGGCGCACTGAGTATGAGTCATGATGAACCCTGTGCTGACTGCTCACGGTGAGCTATCGATCCACTACCAGGATCACCTTATGGCTATCATCTCTAGGCCTCATTAGCAAGGGCTTATTAGCTGAGTAGGTCTATTATAGTGCTGTGGAGATGAAACCAGTGGTGAATGGGGAAGAGTTTTGATCTCAGACTTTCACTCCTGACTGACATTTCCTCCCTAAACAGTATAGAATAGAATAGAAATAAAATACCCTGATAATGATGAAAGAAACTGTGTGGGTAATTTGGACTGATCAGTTAAACAAAAACATTAAAACAGTTACTCTCAATATGCTTAGTGACTTACAGTATTAATCACAACTAAATGAGAGACATAAATAATCCAGCTCTAGCATATCCGAAGCTACAGCAGTCTGACTTGGACAGACGGTTTTAAAATGTCCCTGGGGGTATGGCAGGAGGTGGGGCAGGGGTTAGCATGGGGCTAAGATGCTGCATGTGGTAAAAGTGGTGCATACAGGGGTTCTACAATCACATGGAAGTTAGTTTTATCATTTGACCCACTGATTTAGCCTGCTTAAGGCAATTGTTACTTAGTGCCAATTTTCTGCAATTTGCAGCAGAAATCATACTTTGCTGAGTTATAACTTATGACGATATAAATATTTTTAAAGTCAGTTTATTTATTACTTTCTGAGAATGGACTATCTGCATTGTGATGAAATGTGCACAGATCTGCTTCTAACTTAAGTCTCCAGATTATAGGAACTGACATACCATTTCTGTAAAAGATAAACAGTGACAAATGTTCACGTTTACTTTTTAACCTTGATTAAATTTAAGGCTGTTTCTATGAAATGCAATCACGTATTTTAAGGGACACCCTGATCTTAGTTATACTTAGGCTGTTTTCATACGTAAAGTTAATTTCCCCCCTTGGTGCAGGTCATCTAAGCAATTCTGAACACAGTAATCGCACTTGGGTACAACTGGATGTGGTCTTGGTCCAGTCCCAGATTAACTGGGATTCGTTAGTGGCAAGAACATGAGCCGACCTTGATCTTGCCCAAATGAGCAGGTTTGTGATAAATGGTTAGTAGCCAGCATGTCTGAAGTAGTGTTTTATTTTCAAGATTTCAAGATTTTTTCAAAGTGTGTTCACCATTCTGCCAACAGTTTTATTTGGTGTGTTGCTGAGGCAACTACCACGATTTTGAGCAAATGCCATTCAGGCTGTTGTTCCAGAGGAATTTTTCACTCATATTCACTGGTGCACAACATGATCTTCTTAGCGGGGACAAGACTATTCTAGCGTGGCTCTAGCGTGGTGGTAGTGATGCATTTTTGATCACTGGGATTTTCACATGTGAAAAAAAAACGAAACAAAGTGATCCAGCCATTAGCAAATTAACTATAGTTGTAAAAATGCCCCTGCTCACACATGAAAACTGCCCAGTATAACATTTCACACAGGTTTTAATCCTTCCAGTCTGGGGATTGAGCAGCAAGCTACTGAACACAATTGATCTTCTCTCACCTTTGTGCCACAACTCGACTTTCTATTATTCCTCCTTTTTTTGTCATCTAAATGGATATATTGATGTAACATTACATATATTGTATTATTGGGTTTGTCAATATTTTGCTGTAGTTGGAATATCATTTTTAAAATCCTTTTTTGCTAAATAATTAATTCTAAATTTTAGTCATGTTTTTTGGAAAAAAACCAAAAAGAAAATAGAGACACTATTTAAGTCAGAAGCGTTCAAAAGATATCTGAAAATATTCACCTCATTTCTTTTTTTCTTTGTCTTCACAATCCTTGGCAGACAAAAACTGATTTCCCTCTTAATCCTATGATTACGCCTTGTGAATAATATGAACAATATGAAATTACATCAATTTCTTTTTTTTTTTTTATGTAGACATGGGCCTAGCCATGAATACATTTTGGCAGTGGTCCAAATTATATGAATCCATCCATATTTATGTTAGTATGTTGTAACATTAGCCATTAGCAGAGATTGAACACGCCTTCACACTCACAGTACCTTCATTCTGATTGTCTGTCATTGAAATAAGTGTAGCTCAAAAATAAACATGTTTACACAAATTTATGTGGATTTTATTGGACAGTTTTTTGAACTAGAGGACAATGTCATGCCAATTCATAGGTTGTATGAATAATTTAACCAAGTAAGTAAAGTATTTATTTACTTACTGTCATTTGCATCCAACAGTCAGTTTATACTGGAGACAGAGCATCACACAGATAATATAGAAATCTACACAAAGATAACTAAGTAACTGAAGCTGGGAGGAAAAGATTTGCTGTTGACCTAGTGTGAGGTAACATAACCTGAGCCATATATACAAGAGCAGTGCCATATGTTTACAAGGAAAATATATTTACTACCTACACAGTGTACGGCAGGAAAAGACAGGTCGTTATTGGTATTGCACTTAAACTTCCACCAATGAATAGGCCCATAAAGGTGCTACGCTGGGAAGTTTTAAACAAGAAGAATATAAATAATTCATTACAATTTTCTTTTATGGGACGATAATTTTCTCTGTGTTATTTTATTGATTATTTGGATAGTGACTGTAAATTCTTTGGGACTCATTCTGTCCGGCCTGAGCAAAGGACCTGGTGAATTAGGGGACAGTGGGAACGTTATTGGTGTATGTTTCTTTTACCCAAAGAAAGTTCCACTCATAGTGGTTTTAGAGCCTGTTACTCAAACCCAGTCAAGGGAGAGACAATGTTGGTATTGTTCTTTTTCAGTTTTACAAATTCTAACCAAAAAATGGATGCACTGTTATAACAGAAACATTATCAGCAGAACAATTATTAGATTATACTTTTTATAGCAACATATGTTTTGTACAGTGTTTTGTTGAAAAAACAGTTTGCCTTGTCCTTTTATTTTCTCCTCTTCTCCTCTTCTGACAAAAGGCAAATGTGTCAAAATACATAACAACTTCACAAGACTTTACACAAACTAAAGAATACATGAACTTATGTTCGAACTCATGGTTGTATAGGCCCTAAAAATAATTAACCCTTGACAAGCTCCTCATATCCATAAAAAAGCCTACTGGTTTTCCCATTAAATTTCACAACCCTGGATTATACTTAATTGCACTTTTACAGCCAGCTGTAGCTCCAGTAACCACACAAACACACTGCAGGCTTGTTTCTACAGGATATTGAGAGATGCAGTCTACTTTTTCTGCTCTCAAGAGAAAATCTTTCATGTAATAGCGTAGACATTTTTCTTGTTAGATTATAAAAATGAAACTTATCTTATTGTTTGAGGACATGTTTTAATAATGACACACTTCGCTGTTAAAGTGTATTAAGCCACTTCTCTGCTGCCATATACATTATGAAGGTAAAATCATCCTCAGAACTAGAAATGCATCTACTGCAGTGAACGCATTTTGGTTTTGTAGTAATTATACTAAGAATGGATGTGGAAACATTAAGGAGGAAGATCATTTCTCACAGCTCATATCTGTGTCAGATATCTAAACCAAAAATGATCAAGTAAAAATACATATGAACATGTTGGGGAAATAAGACCTAATGGATAGAGATGTGTAGTTTGCTTGGTTTCTAATCTTAACGTGTCGTTTCACTGCCACAGGTTCCGCCTGAAGGATCCAGTGAGTTTGTGCTGTAACGGAAATAACCACGTTGCTGGTCCAGTCTTCCATGAGCCCACACCCTCCAGGTCCCCGCGCATCCGACACGAGTCCACACTAATGTGCTCTAGTGCGCATTACCAGGGATGTATAAAGGCAAAGGACAGTGCGCACTCCTGGATGCGAGCAGCTGAAGTCGCAGCCACTCCACTCCGTGTTTTGCTCAACCCTTGTGCGCTCTGCTCGCTGTGCAGCGTGTCTCCGTTGCATTTCGTTCTCCTCGCACTGATACAAACGCAGGGCTGCTGTGTGTGCGGGAGAAGTTGGCACAGAAAGCGCCAGGTAGCCAACTGTCTTCTACAAACGGATTTGTTCAAGCCAGGAGAAACTGGACTCACCGGGTTCTTTTTCTTTTCGAGGGGAAGCCGCGAAGCTTTTGCGATGAGGTGGACATAACAGCATCTAAAGTGAGGGGCGATTATTTTGTTTTAATGCACATCAGACATCGCGCTCAGGGGAGAGATCTTCCAGCCCTTTGGATTTCTTTTTTTTCTACCGGAGCTCGTTATTTCCCGTGAAAATACTATCAAGGATTTCACTGATGTGTGCGATGTGGAGACTGCAAGTCGTCTTATGTACTCTGTCGGTGCTGTCCCTGTCATCTGGTGAAAGCAAAGCGCGGAGCTGTAGCGAGGTTAGACAAGCTTATAGCGCTAAAGGATTCAGCCTCGTCAATGTACCTCATCAGGAAATATCAGGTAGGAAATATTGACAAATCATCGATTTCGGCCCTTTCTCCACGTGTCACGTGTTGTTTTCCGCTCAAATGAAAGAATTTGACCATGACCACACAAACCCCGAACTAGTTGATCTTGCACCAGTCATTTGATAATTTCATTGGCCCCGTGAATTAACGTTCAAAGGCCACCGGCATCCCGTCGTCACGTTTTATTAGAATATTCAGATATCGGCACCAAAAGTACCAGTCTGGCTTCTGCAACAAGACTTGTTTGAAGCACTTGTTTGAAAAAGAACCTCCATGCAGCTGGATGAGTATTGGCTTTACTGTAAGGAACTCTGACTACATGTTGATATTTAAAGGTCAGTACGTTCCCCTCATTTCCATTTTGCACATTAAGCTGCGTTTCATTCATTATCGTCCTGACGCAGAATTTAGTTCTGTGCCCACAATACAGATAAAATCATCCGCCTGTGCAGAAACAACAGGGATGTTGGATGTGTAAAAGAAAAGATTTTACATTTTAGATGCTGAAAGTGCACAAACCTCCTTTAGACTAAAACCCACTTGTTATGTTTCATCTGATTTTCACTTTTCATTTGAAGAAGTGCACCTCTCCTCAGAGTGGCGACTTCACCCACAGGTCGTGCATTGATAAACTGATCATGTGTTGTGACACATCATTGAGTTATTTACCTACAGTCACTATAATTTAAGATTTTTGATAAAATACAGTGCTTAAATGGAGACAGTAAAAAACTGACTTTGCAGCAGTGGCACCAGAAGATATGTTTTAAAACTGGCTGTGTACCTGTTGCTCATATTCAACAGAAGATCATGGAGCTTGTTGTGTAGTATTTGGCTAAATAGTGAGTGCTGTTTACCAGTAGGGGGCTGTATGCACTCAGCACGAAATACTCCCTTTGCAGTGCTTTTTTTTTTCTTTCTGATATTCCTCAAGGCTGTGGCTTAGATTTTAATTCATGCTCTTTGGTACAGCACAGATATGGGGTTTTATTATCTCTTGTGTGGTGGTAATCACATTTATGGTCAAAGCAGGAAAGAAGATTAGTCAATAAACATAGTGTGCTTCATGAGAGAGAAGAGGGAAAGCAGAGAGAGGCCTGAAGTTAATCCCTCTGTTGCCTGTTATAGACAAACTAGAGGTACTGTATTGGTAATTGGCAGTGTCAAGCAATAATGATCATAGAGCCGCCTTATTTGGTTTTAACGTGGTTTTGGCTAGATGGGAATTAGCTAGATTTGTCAGTCTGTGAGCAGTTCACGAGGGATTCAGCATATTACAAATACATCTCTAACCAATTTCATCTAGTTAGAACTATAAATGAATCTAGATTGTAACTTTACTGTTCCTATTTACTGTTCAAATTCTTCAAATAATAAAAAAAGAGAACTGCGATTTCATGTTCAGAAAATCGGGAGGTGAATGATATCTGAAAGAGCAGAAAAGAAAACATTTGTACTGACTCGGCTCCAGAAGCAACATGCGTGGATACTCAGCGTATCAATAACTCCAAGGATGACATCTTCAGCAGAATATACAAATAAAACACCAGCCACTGCAGTTAATCTCACTTACATGCTTTGAAAAGCAGTAATATAGTGCTGCTGCTCTGTTATTTTTATTTCATCATTTGTTTCAGATATGACAGCACAGGAGGATAGAAAGATCTGCTGGCTTCTGGTGTTACTTCCTTTACTTTTACCATCACTGCTGCAAAGTGGTAGTTTATGAACAGATCTTTGTACAGTAGATTAGGAAATATAAAATAGTCACCAATTTTCTTAGGCACTTGATAAATTCTTAAGTGCAAAGAATTGTGATGTTGGGTGTGCTGATTCAGTTTTCACCTGGTGCATTAAACAAGTTTTAAATGTCTTGTTTATATTTGAATTATTTATTCAGTCCTTTTTGATTATGTTAAGGTATTCTGACACAGAAACTTGGACGTCAGTTGTTCAGCTGTTTTTATTTCACTTGACATTTTTTATATGAGTGCTGAAAATTATAGTTTATTTGACCGCAGTTTTTGTTGGCCTCTGCCTCTCTTCAGTGCTGGACAGTTTCCATTTATCGCAACAAGAATTCAGATTGTGTCAGATAACGTTTCATAAATGATCTGGAAATACTTACACATACTTTTATTTGATAATGTAGAGTTTCTAATATTTTTATTGTATCTTGTGTAACATTCCTCATGTTCTTGGAACTTGAGCAAGTTAAAGTCAAACACAGAGGTCTGTTGGCAACATTACCTAGACAGACCTAGATGTTTTTGGAGCTGTGATCAAATCGTGATTACAGTTCATGTACAGTATGTGAAATTAGGTTTTGTTGTCTGAATATAACCTTTGCAAAAATGTTTATATTCAGGCCTTATAAGATGGAATAGAAGAAAGCATTAAATGATGCCTAATTAGCCATGCTAATACAAACGTGTGGTAAACTACACAGCAGCGTTAACGCTCATCCCTCTGTCATTTGCTGTATCATGCTGCTGCTCTGCCTCTAGATACTAAAATTCACAGGATTAATATATCTGCACATGTATCTGCCACAAGTTGTAAGAACCAATCTGCACAAGCTTTTGACAGCTTTCCACCACTGATGAGCTGAGCTAAATTTTTCAGAGGTGACGAGCACAGATATGTTTATACAGATGTTCATCTGTATGAACATCCAAACTGATGTTTCAGGGATTTCACCCCAAGAAATGTTACACCTGTAGACAGTGGAAACCTTTGTCCCACATTGTCCTACTGCATCTGATTTATATGTGTGATTTCACCGTGAAGATATGTATTGCACACTCAGCGTTCCTCCCTTCTGTCATATTCTCAGCTGTGATTGCTAAATTGGGATCATACATAGTTTTTACACACACACACACACACACACAT
>OMLM01000141.1:15827-33964 GCA_900302695.1 Helostoma temminkii | reverse complement strand
ATTAATGCATCTAAGTGTACACACACCCACACACACACACACACACACACACACACACACACACACACACACACACACACACACACACACACACACACACGAACACAAAACTCATTGAACACCACTGGCAGCAGTGCGGAGAGATGCTTGCTTCTAAAGTTTTTGAGCAAGATGCATCCTTCTAACCCCTCAGGGAATTTCAGCAATTTCTGCTTGATTAGTTTGGAACCATTCTTATTTATTGTAAATCCATTAACACAACTACCTGAAGCATTGGGCTGATTGTGGCAGGGTGTAGCAGAGCAGGGAAAGCTGGCAGGAGCAGAATAGATTTACTTTGTCATTTGCTAGTTCTAGCCTACACCTTTGTATTTACACAACACAACAGCCATTCCTGAATTATTATAGCAGTGTTTGATTTGGTCTCATGGGCACCCAGCTGTAAGAGTTATCCCAAACACAGTGAAGCTGGTTATCTTTCATGGGAGGAATCTCAAATTGATGTTTCAAGGATTACACCCCTCCAAATGTTACATCTGTTGGAGGCAAAAACTTTTGGCCCACAGTGTCACGCACGCTGCATCAGACTTGCGTGCGTGACTTCGCCATAAAGATACACTGAGCATTAGAACACGTCTGCCATATTCACTGCTGTGATTGCTAAATTGTCATCCTACATATTTGTTATTCTGGGATTGAAATAACAGTTTGGCACTGTCGCAGATGTAAAAGATTAGCTGACTTGGAGATCAATCGTACTACCCACTTCATTGATTAAGGAGTATTACTTTGTCTATTGGCCTAAGGAGTCTTGAGAACAACAGCTGGCTAACAGTAAGGGAAGAAAATAGTTCTTAGTCTAGTTTTCATAGAGCAAGAGGTCTTTTGGAAAGGTGCCAGTTTTTTTTGCAAAGAGCAGGTAGGATAGATTGGTGGTGCTGAAATACACTACTGCATGTCTCCACTGAAAGTGTCTGGTAGACAGCTTCATTAAACTCCACCAGGTGGAACTTGTGATTCCTGTGCTCTCATGTCCATGTTATCAATGTACCAATGCCTGCCTGATGTGTTATGTAGCAGTCTGCCAGTAAAACTTTTTGCCTGTGAGGATTACCCCTGTGTGCATGTGTCAGACGTTAGTTGTAGTGTCACCCACACAATGCTGTTGATTGTCAGCCCTTTGTTCATAAACGTGACTACTCCTCAATGCTTCAGTCAGACCCTGCCATGGAGCTCTTGCTCTGAGGCTTTCTTGCTAATATCAACATCTACTTATACAGAGCATTTGGGATTCTCATGGGTGGACTCCGTTCTTTGCTACAGCTTGGAAACAAAATGACTTGATGTACTACAGTTCCTATTAATGCAGCGCCTGATCTTTATATTTCCTTTCTCAAGAATAACAATTACCTTTGAGCTTCATCTCTGGCAACTTAAAAGAGTATTATTTGATTTCTCTTAACAGAACAGTTATTAGCTTATACAGTTCTGAATAATTTTCCTCATGCGAGTTCCTGATGTGACAACTCTCCGTGTTTATCAGTGTGATCTGTACTTGGCTGTTTGCAGGTTGTTAAAGTGTGCAGCTCCCCTGTTCTGTTCCCTTAAACACAAATCAGACATCAGAGATCCATGCTGCTTCTACTTACATGAATGTTTGGACCTTGTAAGCTGTAGCTGTTCTGCTCATACAGCAGGAAGGTGTGCTCAACTGCATAAGACATCTTTATAAACCTAAACAACAATCTTGATTAGTACTTTTGAAGAACTGCCAATGTGCAGTTGTTTAAGTTTTTAACTACACTGACTGCCCATTATATCAGGATTCTAATTTTGCAGTGTTTAAATTTAAACTGTCAAGTGATAATTCTACCGTATGCCTACTCATACTGGAGTGCACTGTAATACTATTGAACTATTATATGTATGTTATATTAAGAGGTGTCTCTAATGTTTTTGGTGTAAGTAAGGAGGCCAAAACAGTAGAACCACCTCTTAATGTAATGCAGTCCAGTACGACTCAATCACCCACTATGACCTAAATAATAAACATATAGTAGAAATATATCATTTTTACTGTTTGAACTTAAAAACAGAGAAATTATAACCTTGTAAAAGTAGAATTCATGGCAGAGCTGCTGTGTTGAATTACATCAGATTGGCCAGTACAGTAAATTTAGGATTCTTATGAGGAGGTGTATGATGTACTTTATCTGAACTATAAACAACAACAAACAACAAATATTCTCTATTGTTCATACACTACTTAAGACCTTTTGGAAATAGCAAATCATTCAAGTAGAGTATATCACTTAAATATCATCATTAATGGTGTAAATACACTTTTTCAGTGTAGTATTATTTTCAAACTTTTAGCATCATCACATAGTGTCTGTCTCAGAAATATGTATATATGTTTGTTTCACTGATCTGTTTTAATTTACTTAGGTTTACCAGAAAGGACAGGTATACAAAATAATTTGGATTTAATTTTAGATTTGTTTTCTGCCAGATGCCTAATCACCAATTAATGGAATGACATGAGACCTTAATTGAGAATGTGGGAAAACCACTCTAAAAGCCCTAGACCAGCAAATATCCATATAAAAATTCTGTGGGGCATTTTTTTGCAAAGCCCATTAATATGCTCTTGGCTCCACCAAATTGGAAATAAGTCTCTTGCCAGCCTGTGTACATCTTCAGAGAGAACAGTTAATGAGATGTGAGGGAGATTAGACTGTGTGTGTGCTTGTCTGTGTGTGTGTTTGTAGCAGTTAGCCTCAATTTCCGTGTCTTTCTTTTTCTGTTGTGGTAGAAAATGACAAAAGTGTTTTTGTTTTTCATTGGGTAAGGCAGATTGTATGCATGGTACATCTAAATGAGTTTCATTGCTAATCCTCCAGCAGTGGTTTTCCTCCTTTTGTCAGATTTTGTAAATGGAAATGTCTGACAGTTGTCCTGACCTGAACAATGCCAACCCTCTGCAGGCAGTCATGCCTGAAATGCACATGATCTGCAAACATCCTACAAGCCTTCCTTAGCACCATGTATGGTATTTTCTGAGTAGTGTGAAAACCCACTGGCTAGCGTAGGAGACTGCTACAGCACTTTTTCCAGTTTTCAATCAACTGCTGGCCTAAATCAGAAATGGAGGGGGGATTAAGGATCTCTACCCTCTCAAGCCTTGAGAGGAACTAGAAAATAACAGCAAGAAGTTAAAGGATGGGTGGGGTGTGATGGCAATGCGTGGGGATTAGCATTGAAACTAAGGAGACAGCGATGAAAAATGTGCAGGAAAATACATATCAGCATATCATAAAAGAGAGCATATCAGTATGGAGAGCATCCTTGACTTACCATGTGTTGCAATCATCACTTAAGTGGTAGCTGTGTGAGGTGAGATAGGAGCTCTGGGATGCATGGAGAGAGTCAGGTGGGGTATACTCCATCTGAATGCTGACTTGTTAGTGTTGCACATGAGCATTGCTACATGCTGCCTTTTGTATATCTTTCTGTAACAAAGGAAAGAATAATTAAACTTTGCTTCTCTAGTTAATACAAAGGTAAAAGAAAAACTGCCTCAGGAGGTAACAGAAGTAACAGTTGCATGTAGTTTTCCTCCTTCCTCCTGCTCTTTCCTCCTCCTTCCCTTTTCCTTAGACTCTTAGGATTGACCAAAAGTTATATAAAGCAAACAGTTTACTACACAGACAACACTAATTACTTTCGTCTGTTTTCACCCTCCAACCAAGTGGGTGTTTAAGGGTTTCCTACAATTATTCATGTGTATGGTAGAGGACCAAAGTATACTACTGTGTTTATGATCTTTCTTTCACTCCACAAGGCTTTTTCCCTCTGGAGACTAGTCTCTGAATAGAAGTCCCAAGCTTGACACCAATGAAAAGGCTCAGAGAGATGAGAGCCATTCAGTGATTTAGGAAAACTCACATGGGTATATCATATTGAGGTGACAAGGATGCAAATGTATTTTACACTGGGGAGTTTTTATTTTTGTTTTTCAGATACAGACTAGTACACATGGCAGAGGTGGTTTGCTAAATAAGTCACCCCTCAGAGACTGAGAGGTAAACAAGCATTAAGCACAGTAAACATGGTGTGCCAAAATTGTCGTGGAAACATCAGATGCTGTCAGCAAATGCAGACAACAATGGTGGAACTGGCGTTACAAAGTAGACACTTGATGACACTGTTTTTTTGTCTTGAAATGTAGACAGTTTTTACCCCTGAAAGACGTCCATGGTGGTTTCACTACAGTGAAACCACGGGGGGCTTTTGATGCATCACAATCAATAGAGCAGATGCTCCAACATGCAGACATTTCTTTAGTACAAAGAAAGTCACAGCAGTACATCAGTAGCTAGCTTTGAGGCCTGTGAACATCATTCAGCACACTAAATATAGTAATCCTTTTGTCAATGATTTTTTAAGCAAGAAATTGGACATTTGGAGACGTTCAACAGTAGGAATAAAAAGTAGGGATTGAAAACAAGCCTAACTTTTATGTAAGGTCACGTGGGGGTGTTTTCTAGGGGTATTTTCTTATTGTCCACCAATTCTGCCCAAAGACCAAAACCAACTGTCGCAATAACATCTAAAGATGTAGGTCTTAGTTACAGGCTCTTTTACTCATACTGGAAACTAAAGCCTTTTAAAGATCACATTATGTTATAATCATACACAGTATACTTTTATTTAAAATGCTATTGTAATTTTTCATGTTTAAATTTATTAAATATAGCATGGCTACTGTGGTATTTCCTGTGGTGATTTGGGTGGCCTGTTGAATATTTATTGTCAGGACTGTAAATAGGCATTAACTCAACCACATTCATAAAATTGACACGACATTTCACCCACTGCAAAGTGTGACTCACTGATGCCTTATTTTTTTTATATTATATTTAAGACTTACAAACAAAAGAACAATAAATAAATAAATAAAATAAAAAGACATGCGTGGGCTGCCAGGCATAAGTAACTACAAATGAAAAGACAGAGTTTAACAAAATGGAAAACATAGTCGAACATAGACAACTTCAGAAGTGGCATCCATCTCTTTATACATTTGATGAGCATTTTATTGAACCATCTCCTCAAACACGATGAAGTTGGATACTTCCAGTTCAACAATACTGTTCTCTTTGCTACAACCATACCTATTACAAGAGCCTGCTTTAAATAGGAAGAAAGTGGCCTTGCCCTGCAGGACGGTAAACTGGTTAAATGTTTAATTGAAATAGTTTGGAATACCAAATCCAAAAATTTTAACTACTATTATACTACAAGGCACTGCCAAAACAACTGTGATAGTGAACCTATGGTTGTACCACACCCATTAATTTAAATATCTTACTGCATCTGTTCTTGGAAGAATGTAGCCTGTGAAAGATTTTGAATTGAATTTGTCTATATTTGGAATTAATAAAGCAGTTCTGTGTATGGGTGTACAGTTCTGTGTAGCCCATAGCTACTCTGAGATAGGGGCTACTTAGAGACCGGAATACCCAGATCCTCAGTTCAATCCAATGCCTTCTTAAAAGTTGTCATGCTTTGTGGATGCTTTTTGTGAGGTTCAGTGGAGGCTCTGGTCAGGGGACCCAATGATAAAGAAAATAAGCACTTTGTGCTTTCATTTAGCTGCCTGTGTGACGCTGGGTGTTGCTCCTACTTCTATAATTTCAAAAAATTGTAGGATGAAACACTGTGTGCTTTTCTGCAAATAAGATAACAGGAAAAACATTTCACCCTAACATTCTGTGGAAGTATATTACAACATTTAGTCTAAATTGTGTAAGCAATAAACTAGTAGTCAAGTTAAGTAATTTCATCTGCAGCAGTGCAGTAGGCTTAGCCAGAGTGGTCCAGCTGGATGCCTTCATAGTGAATAGATGATAATGGCTAGCCAAGTAACAAGACACTGGGAAACCAGAGTGCCAGCAATGCACTCCTAAAGATTTGTTGTAAATTTTGTTTCAGAGAGCAGTAGCTGCTAGTCAGGACAAGATGCTGCAAAGACGGCGTGTTGTTCCAGTTATAAATTAAGAAATTAAAACCAATAACATGAGTTCATGACCTAGTTTAGTGCAGTCTCATTTGCGCCTTTGAGGTGGGGATACTAATTTGAGATCATTATTATTTTTATGTTAATGCAAAAATGTAGAGGAGTGATTTTAACCCCAGGTCACAATTCTGGGCTTTAATTATAACATTAAATAATAGGCTTTGCAGTGAAATGCCTTAGGGGATATAATGACACTCCCACATGTATCAGAAGTGTTGCTTCACCCTGCGTTTCTTTTTACTCCAGTTTAGGCACTGCATTCCTTTCACCCAATGATCTGCAGGAGCCAAAATTATACTGATGTTAATAGATTTTATTATGATTCAGTTAAGAAAAAAAAACATATTAACAACATCCTTCATAGATGCCTTTTTGCCTACTGCTAAAAGTATTTCAGTGGCTTATAATAGCTCAGTATATCTGTATATATTTTGCATGTATAATGGCACTGCATATTGATTAAAAGCACTTTTTAATGAAGCGTGTTGGATGTACATCACAGAGTGCTGCGGAACGACATCAGAATTCATCTGGAACTAAAAAAGTACACCACTTCATTTAAGCCTCCTATCTTTGTAGCTGATGAGAGTGTAGAGCAGTCTTGCAGGATAATATATCCAGGCTCACTAGGCTCACACCACTGACTTAAATGAGACCACTTAGTACTTCTTCAGGAAGCTTTACCATTATGACAAAAGTGGCATGCTCATATAGTCATAATGTCAGAAAAAGAAGCAGTTCAAAATCTTGTCATTTGTTGACTGTTGATGAGGCTTGAGAAAAAATACATTTGTCCTTCGTGGTTTCAGCTTCATTAATTCAAGACCTGTAGGAGAGGAGGAGCAAGCATTTTGGAAAAGCTTATTGAGATCTATGGTTTAATGAGCCTATGTCCAGTATCCATGAATTTCTTCATTTTTCAAGTGAAACATCTGCCACAGTGATGCTTCTTGGCACTTGCCTGTTCTTTGGCTCCCGGAAGCTGAATAAAAGCCAGCCTCATCTCTTGCTCCAAGAACCCCACTGTTTCCTGTCCCCTGTGTAAGCTGCCGATAAATGAGTGGGCTGGTCATCTCACACCCTGGGGCCCTACCTCAGGCTTTTCAGACCACCAGCTGCTGTATTTAGGACTGAGTCATGTACCAGTTAGTGTACATGACTAACATAAGGTTTTTACTATTAAGTAAGTGTGATGAACTGTGCTAAACATTTTAAAACAAAACACAACAGTGCAATCTTAAAGATAAGTGAGTAACATTTTTAACTGTTCATTTTTACAAACATCAATGATTAATTACTGTGAAGATTTTAACTGATCATGAACATGTGCACATATCCAGAAATGATGAATCCCCGTGCCTTGGTTTTCTCCTTGTGGGTGTTGTTAGCTGCTGGACATTTGCCCAGTTTCCATACAGTTGGGATAACTGCACCATATGCATCATGAGCAATTATGATCACAGCCTATGATCCAGGCAGTGCTTGAGTGGTTTTCATGAGTGCTGCTTTTCTGGTTTTCAGCATGCACCTTTGATGCCACAAGAGTGCTGGCTAACCGGATATGATCATATTGAGTCGAAGTAAAGCTGTTTACAATTTATTATTCTTCAAAAACATTACATAATCACATTAGCACATACAGCTGATAACTTAGGAAATCACTGTTCCTAAATTACTGTTGTTGTAGTAACTGTGTTGATTCTGGTGGTGTTAAATATATAACACACTACGTACATATTGACAAAGTCTGTGTATAGTTTTGTATCATAACTGAATGAGTTTTATCATGTTTATACTGATACAGAGAAATAATCATGACAGCCAGTTATTGATTTTATTCTTGTTTGACAGTTTGATATGACTTTAATGCACAGGACCTCTTATCAGTACAAGATTTTCAACATCGGGGTAAAAATAAGCTCTGAACATCTAGGGATTTATTTAGAAACAACTTCTAAGGCTGCATGTAACGCCTCTTCCCATGGGTGTGATTTAGGAATTCTGTTGCTGTTATGTTATTATTTCCTCATACAGGGTTCAGCAGAGACTGTTTTGAAAATTAGTTGCAGGCATTACCCATGACAGAGGCATGGAACTATTCTTATAGACTGATTGCATGACTGATGCAGAAGGCCATAAGCTCCACTCAAGTGTTGTTAATTTTCTCTTCTACTTTAAGATTTTGTCTTAGTCCTGAGATGTAAAAAAAAAAGTCAATATTTAGTCAAATCTGGACATTTTAGTCGTGCCTCAGTCAAAGGAAACCATAATCAACTAGCCCATTTTTTCAAGACATTTCTGTCAGTCTTCAGCAAATTGCTTTCAGATAAGATTTTATTCAACCGAAATCTAAAGAGAAATCTAAAAGAAAATGAATTTCAAAATAGGCTTAATATTATTTCAACTTTGTGGAGAAGATATCTTGTCTGATAATATTATTTTAAACCATACATTCAGACATAACCAAGGGTAAAACAATAAATTCTGGAAAGATGAATCAACATTAGAAAAGCCAATGCATGCAATTTCCTGAAATATGAGTCAATCATTGCTACAGTACATGACCTTAAGTTTGTGTTTAGGGATCCAGAACAAAGAAAAGCTTAAACACATAAAAAGAACCATGTACTGTACAGCAGTTTAGCATTATGACAGAAAGGTATTTATAATAGGATGTGGACTACCATTTTAATGAATTTGTTAAGAAACTTTCCAAATTGTCTGTGTATATCTCAGGCCAAGTATTTACCAGCTGGACACTGCAGAATAGACCTTATCCAAATTGAAAACCAGTATTCTAGAGAATATAGTGTACAGTGAGCTGGATGACAAGCATGGTGTCTCATTCAAGATCAGTTAAGGCGTGGTTAGGAAGAAAGACTTCTTCCCAACAGTTTTTAGCTGCACATATGTAGGTATGTACATACTCTTCATGCTTAACTTTGACATTTACAAGACACACACATTTACAAGAATCTCCAACCTGGCAGGACCTGAAGGACACACTCTGAGATACTACTGTACCTGTATAGTTAAGAACCTGCAGCTATGCTCACTGAAGCATTAATACTTAAGCTATTGAGTTAAAATTTGTAAAAGTGCAGGACTCATGTCACACAGGAGGAAAACTAGTTTATAAAAATGTTAACATGAGTGCTCCAACCAGTAAATCAGAGGGTGTGACTGCAGCAGGTCTTGAGCTTATCAGATTTCAAAGTGTGTTTGAAGTTTGTGACGTGACTACAGTTAATAGAAAACCTGATATTTGCTGCTTGGGGTTTGATTTAGACTTGAAGAATATAGCCCAAATAGGCTTGATAGAAGTAGTTTAGTGCAGATGAGTTCAAAATATATATATTTTTTTGATTTAAACATCTTCTCCAACTTCTACAATTATACTGCTTTTCAAGTTAAAGTTAAAGAAAGACCGTAGTCACGGTTTAATACAGCAATCAAAGACATGAAGCAGGACAGATGTTTAACATTTAGGCAAGACTAAACTTTCCCAGTACAACTACTCTGCAATAGCTGACATGTTTTGGGGGAAATTAATTTGCTATGGAGTACATTGTCTATTGATGTAATAGAAAGATGTGTAAGATATGTAAAATAATCAGTGACGTCTGATCTTGTTATTATACTTTTTTAAGGTTATATTTAATGCTCACAGCTAATACTGTATGTATAGATAGGGAAGTAAGGATTTGAATATACATGTTTATTTACCTTTATCATTTTTTTTTTCATAACCTGAAGTGCATGCACTGCTTTTGTTGCCTAAACATAACCAAAGATATGGTCTCTGGTGTGTGGCGGCAGATTTAGCAGTGTAGGGGCCCTCAGATTTTTCTCTCAGATTCAATATGTTCGACTGTGTCCTGTATTAATACTGAAATGTCTAAAAAACCAAACATATGGATGTTTCGTACGATATGAAATCATACATTCAGTGTAATTGGGTAATAAATAAATGTAATAGTTATACCATAGTGGTATGTTGTTAATGTTCTGTATAACCCTTACTTATTCACCACTGTAATCATGTTTGATTCTTGTTAACGCTTGTTTTTCGACATTCTTTCTATCCATTATGCGTGTCAGTAAGATGATATTCCCATGCAGAATAAGTTTTTCGTTTCACACATTGGAATCATAGCCTGTCTGCAATTTGAAATGTTGCCTTTTCATATTTCCAACTCAGTAATAGCTTCTCATTTGGCCCAACTGGTTTTTCAGCACAGAACCTGGCTAGTACAGTTCTGTCATTGTGCAAAATGGAACGCCTCCAGCACTTATCATCTTTGGGGAAATTCAGCAAAAGATGTCTGGAGGAAAATAGAGGGAAAAAATGGAAAAAACAACATTTTTTTCCCTTTGGGATTGCAATCCAAACAAAACACAAGTATTGTATACCTTCTGTAATACTGCAGTACTGTACACAGGCACACATTAAGACTGGCATACTTTAAATGTGATTAAAATTGTAAACATGTTTTCGTCTGTCTGCTAAGCTGTCATTTTAAATTGATGGAAGCAAGAATTGATAATTGTGAGCAAAACATTCTGCACAGTGCTCATGCTGTAGATGAAAGTATTGCCACCTACACCGCTGTCATGTTTCAAGCACATAGCCTGTTCATCAGACAAAAAAGAAGGCAGAGTTGACATCAGATTGGCAAGTGCGCCATCAAATTTTGAACTTGAAGAAATATCACATTTTATTTAGGGCATTATACCTTTTCTCGCTCCATCACATCACACTGTGAACCTTATATTTATCTATCCATTACTGTCATCTCATTTTCCAACTCTGGAAGTTATTTGAAAGTAAGAAAATTTTTCAGCACACTCCAAGTGCAGTAGCATATGGTTGGAGCGATTGTGGGAATTATCTGTGTCATCTTGTTTGGACATATTCAATTTGGGTCTCAAGCCCCAGTGGAAATGGTTGAAAGTGGGTGATTTGGGTGATGGAGCGGAGATCCAGATGGCAGAGCAGCAGTAAGATCAATCAAGCTCGATGCATTTTTCCCACTTCAACATGCAGACAGATGTGATTTAACACAGTAATTGGGTTTACTTCCAGTTCATGGAATTCTGTTGACAAGTAATAACACCTTAGAAAGCATGTACACTCTTAAGCATTCAGTGCCATTTGATTGTAACAATGATGATTAGCCACGTTCTGAAGTTTAATAGGCCATAGAGGGAAGCTTTCTTCTGGTAGATTATCAAAACAGTTACCAGCTTTTGATTAATCGACCAATAACCTCACATTTATAACACATTTAGGTTTTTCAAAAGACAAAAACAACACATCTTTTGAAGTTCATAATTGAACATGATTGTGTTTTCAAAATCTAGTTTCTAAAAGTGCCTAAGCCTATGATTAACCACATAAATTAGCTGAAGTCAGTTCTAAATGACCAGTGTTAGAATTTTGAAGTAATTTGTGTGAGGTTAGAAAGTCATTTTCTAACAGCATTTTTCATTTCTGGAGTAAATGTTTTGAGTAGAATGATGCAGGAGGTGGTAACAGATATGAAGTACTGTGTTGTATAATAAGCAGGGAACATACTGAGAGAATTATCTGACAATTAGCAGACTACTTTTACTTTGAATTTTAAATAAATCTGAGATGTGTTTAGAAAAGGATGATGTCGAATGACTTTGATTGCACAAATGCTTCATTATGGTGATTTGGAAAAGTTAACATTAAAACAGATCATATTATCTGGTGTATTAAGCTGACAATAACACCTCAAAGCTGTTTTCTCCTCATATACCGTTACAACATACTGTATTCATACAGGCTTCCATCATTCAACAGCCTTTAATTCTAAGAGAGATTGTGATTGAGCTTCCTTCTGCTCTTTATTCTAGGTCATGTCAGCTGAATAAAGGGCTCTTTAAATGTGCTGCAGCCCAAATAAAGAAAGGACAGTCATGGCCCAGATGTGTGAGGGTACCTGAGCTGTACCTGAGTCAATAGATCTCACAGATAGAGGTGTCAACCTTTCACAAGGAACTGAGGCTCAGCCAGCCTTTTAGCTTTTACTGTCCAGTGTGCTGAACCTGGCTGAACCATTTAGCCCAAAGAGAGTAGAGAAAAGAAGAAAGTAAAAAGACAAAGACCAGTACTGTCAGGAACTGTCATTTAGAGAAACCCATGACATTGCCTCTCTTCTCCTGGTCAGATAAGTCCAGTTATCTTTAACCAGGGCTTTATTGCAGTATATTATCTGTCGAAAGCTTTTAAAACCCTATAGTGCTGCTACTTAAATGGCCTTTTGTTGTAAGAGGTGTTCCTCAGCAACACAAACAAAATCTATAAAAGTCAAAAAGCAGGCTGTCTTTCTCAGGACATTACAGAAAATGGTGTGACAAAGGAATTTACGTAAATAGTAAATGGGTAAATATTATTTTTATATTAAAGCAGTGAAATATTTTTTTTTCCTTTTAGTAAACATTAAAGTACAGCAGTGGCAAGGCATGAAATAAAATTTAAAAATGGATGGGTAAAATGAACACACTTCTCTTCTTTTGGCTAGTCTACTAAATTAAAAAGACAAAGATATGTCATCACATTGGTTAAAAATAAAATTATCGACAATCTAATTAAATAAATTTCATTTTTTCCTCACAATAACCTAACACACGTTAGTAGTAATAGTAGATAGAATGAAAACGGTACAGCTAATGCTCAGATGGCAAGCTAATTTATAGTGTCAACATAAACTGGTCAGCCACAGCATAAACACCTGGTGGTGTTAATTTTTATGGTGGATGGGGGACAGCATGGGTACGCTGTACAGTCTGCAGCTACACAGACCCATACTCAGTAGCAGTGTTCTGACATTGGTCGGTCATGGCCAGCATTAAATTTGTCCCAAGCTGAACCGTTATTAAAACCACCTGGTGATAATGTTACAAATGATTGGCTTATATATCATTCAGGTAAGTAGGATAGTTTACAGATGACATTGATCAGCTTTTATAATTTTGTTTCACTCTGAATTCAGAGTAACTTTGTCTGGGCTGGATAACAGTTTTGCCTTGTGTGTGTCCTTGATATCTGTGTACCTCTAGGAATGGAAATCAGTGTGTAGTGTAGGAAGAGATGGCTTTGGGATGGAATGAGTACTAAAAAAGTTGAATACATTGAACTGTGAATATTGCAGGAGACCTGGCTCAGTTGCTGAATTGAAATGTCAAGTGCATGGACCTGTTTCTACAGGCCTCTGCCCTCGTTTAAGGGCAGGGAGTCTGTGCACATTACTGCTCCGTGGCAGCTGGACTATGAGAGCAGAGAGGAAGAAATATTCCAGAGGCAGTTCTGAATGAGGCTGGAGCTGGAATCTGGCGATAGATCACTGATAATAAATGTGATTCATTGTAGAAGATGGTGTGTACCTGCTATTGAGCTTGGCTCTGCTGTGGTGTGAATAGCCTATTAACAGGCAGCAGTCTAAGATGTTCCTGGAACTAGATAAAAACAAATTCTGTTTTGTTCCAAATGTAAGTTACATGCATACTACCTACATTCTAATCATTTAGGCTCTTTGAAGTAAATTGTTTTCACGTGGACAAACTTGGAATAAAATTCACCCACTCAGAGTGCACTACTGTATGTGCCACCATGCTTTGCAGAAATTAATTTCATTTACTGCATCACTAAACCTTTTTATGAATTTTCAGCTTGGGTGAATATTACATTTTTCTCTCTTGACTTCATGATCTGTTGGCTTGTTTGGCATGAAGCTATGGTGAGAATGTCCTCACTTTATAAATGCTGGCAAGAGTGGTCAAGGGATGTACCAGATGGCATGGCCCATATGCAGTTTGCCCTTTGGTCAGGTAGACTAATGAATCCTTGTGGGAGTGAATCATACTGTCTGGTACTGAGCCCGCTATGGGTACAGCTTCCCTGAAATATTCTGGTGCTTTCACATTTCCCTGTAACATATGTTTATAGTTATAGGCATAAAACTGAAAAAAGTCTCTTGTTGATGCATGTTAAATCACACTTTACACTTTTACAGAAGATTGGGGAGAATGTTTCCTCATTGTGTGTAGATTATGGGCCCGTTTTTTTACGTGAGCCATGGTCCGACCTCCACAGTATGGATGTAAAAGTGCTGTGAAGAGTAGGTAATTAAACCCAGTAGGAATTACTTGGATAATTTCTTGTACTGTTACTTGAAATAATAAAAATAAATAAAATACAATTTAAGAAGAAAAATCACATAATGATACTACATGAAAGTGGAAATTCATCCGAGAAATAAGTACTCAGCTTGCAGGAGATGAGTGAGGTGGCAATTCACTACCAGCTCCATGTAGACAGATTGTTCAGTTTATTTTGGTCCCTGGTTGGTTTTTTGTTCTTTCAATCAAAACATGAAGATTTAATAGGGATTTATGGAAGTACATGTATTATGGTACATGTATGGTGTTTCTTTAACATTAGCGTGATTGAGTGTTTTCCTGAAAAAAAAAATTATTCAGACTATCATCTTATGTCAATGGTATCTTGATGATGTTATTCATTTATTCAGAAACATTTCTTCTACTCTTGTACTATTGTTGTTTTAGTCAATGTACGTTATTAAGCTAATGAAACATATATTTCTTTTATTAGTAGAAAAAGAAGATAAAAAAACTGTATACAGATACTCAATGTGAATTTTCCCAACTTTCACAGCAGAAAAGATGAGTTTACACATTTTATTTTTCATTTTGGCTACTGCATTAAGTCTTCACTTAACTCGATCTGCCATGTTTAAGTGGAAGCCTTAGGATCTCCTAATCTTCAGCTTTGAGGCTTATCCTCACTTTTTCCTTTGAAGCTTTATTGTGAGTTGGCAAACTGACTGAGACCAATTGGAATTCAACTCCGCACTCTGACTGTTGAAATCCCACACACTGTAGCACAACAACACAATGTTGACCCACCTGCTGGCAGCCATTTAGCAGATGACCAAGCAGAACAATTATTAAATAAACATAAGTTAGGGTCCATGTGTAGAACTACAATTATCTGCTTGAACACTTAGATATAATACAATGTATTTACTTTTTATATTGAGCCAATTTGTCCCTCTGTTTGCCTTTGTTTTTTTTTTTTTATAATAGAAGTAGAAAAACAAGATTATGGCCAAAGTTCGGTAAACATCAGTCTGCCCAAACCCCTGCTACTTTACAAAACATAATTATGCATGAGGCTTTTCTTTGAACAGTTTTTTTAGTAAAGCTAAACATTTGAGAATTCAGCATGCTTCCAGCCTTCTGTCATCCTTGACACATAAAACCTCTGTTGTAGTTGGGATGGCTCATTGGTTCTAAAGAAGAAGTGCTTATTGGCCTTTTTCGACATGATAAATTTAAAATAGTTGCACGTCAGATATGTTTATGAAATGAGCACATTATGTATAGAGCAAATATGATATCTTGTAATTAGCTAAAATATAGTAGAAACATTTACTGATTTTCATCAAAATGATTACATTGACCAGAGACCTTAGAAAATATGTCCTTTCAACAAGGAAAAAAGTGACAAAATTATGTTCTGACAGTGACCACTATGTGTCAAAAACCAATAATGTTATGAGGCTCCTAACAGAGCTATGTTTGGGTCTGTCTACAGTTTCTTCACACTAATGAGAAAACTGTTGCTCATAGTTTAGTGTGAAAAACACATTTACAGCGAGAAATGGTTTCCTTGTCTTGCTAATTAAGAATCAGGGAGGCAATAGAGTATAGGGACAACATATAGTCAGAAAACCTCAGTAGCAGTTGTGTATTTTAGTGCATCTGCGGAATTTCTAACCTGTAAATCTGCTGCATGTCACCGGAACAGCTGCTTCAATTGTTGTAACATCACATAGCTGCCTAGCAAACTCTAGGTTCTGCTGCCAATTTTAATGAACCACTGTCAGACAGGAAGAAAAAGAAATGATCCATTTTTTATGTCTGCCCATTGATTGCAGCCTACTTATGAAACCTCAAACATGCAGAGTACATGCTTCAACATCAAGGGACATGAAGCCAAAGGGAGCTGAAACCAAGGGTAACACAAGTGTGAAATAACCAATACAGTACCATGTGATGTGATGTTACTCTTATATCTTTGCATGATCTTATACCCTGGTTCATCCACTTCTTCCCACTGACCTATATATTATTGACAAACAGAATGTCTAGTCGGATAAGCAAGTGCATCACACATAGTAATCCTAAAGTAACATAATGGGTTGGGACTTTAAATTCTGTGAAAGCAGCTGTCTGTGTGCTTTACTGCCTGTGTCAAACGCATCATCTCATTGTCTTTTCTTCAGCCAGTCATCTGCATTGAGCCAGCCCATGTGAACGGTCTTTGTGACTGTACTCAGCAATTTCATCTAATTACGATGCTACACTTCAATCATGTTTTGCAGGCTGTGAAGATAGTGATCCAGAGGAGCAAAATACATCTGCACATCAAAGAAACTGAACAAAACAACTAATGTGTGATTGCATTTGTAAGCAAATGAACAATATTTCTTATGCCTCACATCCTTTTGATTAGCAAGCATTTGAGCAAATGCCAGAACATTTCACTGTTAAATCCCCAAAGAAGATTAGCATTTGTCCTTAATTATCTTGCCTAGTGTAATTACATACATTTAAATCTCTGATCAGCTTCTTGTGAAAGATATGCAGCAGTGCCTTCTGACATCTGCGCTTCAGGCAACTGCGAGGACAGAGTGGTACATTAGCTAGCTGAACTGGGTTAAGCACGTAAGTGAAGGCCTTTATCTGCACTTTTTTCATAGCAATTACATAACTATTTGCTCATAAGTCATAGATAAACCTGTGACTAAATAATATATTATGTATCTGTGTACGCTTGTCTTTGCGTGTGCTGATCCATGAATTTGTCATCAGACTAGGAGTTTAATGAATCATGAATGTAGGTGGATGTGCCAGACTTAAAGCTTAAGATAACGTGTTGTTTTGCATCTAAATGCTAGCAGGCTTCTCTGGTAGCAGGAAAAACTGATGTGACACTTCTTGTAGTATATTAGCACTTCTGTCAGAGTTGTCATGTTGGGCTTACTTACAGCACAGTGTGTTTCTCTGGTGCTCGCTCAGTTAAATCAAACTTTACAGTCTCACTTTCACCCTTGGCCTCTTTTGTCAGAAATATAGGCTGACTGACAGAATCATTATCAAAATGGATATAACTTAAAAGTGTCAAACCCATTTTTCAATAAACATGCAAAAGTTTCAGTAGCATTGAAAGATTTGGTTTCAGAACTGATTTGGCAAACAGTTGTAACAGATGCCATGGATGTGCTCTGGGACTATTCCCAACTTCCCACTTGCCCCGTTTCACCTGCAGCAATTGCTAATGCTTGCAACAGACGCTGTTTTTCTTCCCTTTCCTAATAAATCTTGCTTTATCAAAAATGCCTTATGTGATCATACAGTGACACAAGGCTTTATTATATATTTATAGATTGATGTTGTCTTAATATGTCAGCATATGAGATGTCAAAGCAACTTATTTGATATAAACATAATGTTCTTATAGTTGTCACAGGGTATTTTAGTGAATTTCCCTTACTTATCTAGTTTATGTATTGTGGGCAATCTACTGTATACAGGAGCTTTAAAATGGTACTACAATTTTTTCATTCTGTTTTATGAAGGTGTGAATTCAATGTGAATCATGCATTCATTCATTTTCTGAACAGCTTAGTCCCCGTAGGGGTCACAGGTGTGCTGGAGCCTATCCCAGCTGTCATACGGCCGAGAGGCAGGGTACACCCTGGACAGGTCGCCAGTCTATCGCAGGGTCACATATATACAAACAACCTTTCACACTCTCACTCACACCTACGGGCAATTTAGAGTCTCCAGTTAACCTGACTGCATGTCTTTGGACTGTGGGAGGAAGCCGGAGTGCCCGGAGAGAACCCATGCAAACACAGGGAGAACATGCAAACTCCAAACAGAAAGACCCTGGCCAACCTTCTTGCTGTGAGGCGACAGTGCTAACCACTGCATCGTG
>OMLM01000141.1:0-15807 GCA_900302695.1 Helostoma temminkii | reverse complement strand
TCTCGCTCACACCTACGGGCAATTTAGAGTCTCCAGTTAACCTGACTGCATGTCTTTGGACTGTGGGAGGAAGCCGGAGTGCCCGGAGAGAACCCATGCAAACACAGGGAGAACATGCAAACTCCAAACAGAAAGACCCTGACCGCCCTCAATGTGAATCAATGGCTATTTAATATGTAAACATTTCCATTTATTTAATCTTTAAACTATTCTATCTTTTTAAAGGTTTGGATTTGTTAGACAGTTGACCTATGCACTCACATTGTGAATGTGTTTTTATAGAAACAACTTGTGGTTTCTATCCAAACATATCTGATTTCTATTGTGTCCACCCACCTCCATTTTTGTTGGTACTGTTGATATTGAACCTTATAAGCTAAAGTCAGCCTGTCAGTCTGAGTACAACTATGACCTTGCAAGCATGCACTGTATTGACAGTTTGGTTTTAAATTCCATCTTGGGTGCAAATCAGCCGACTAGAGCACAACAGATATGGTCTACTGAGCCAAAATCCCTTCTAGGTTTAGGGATGACTAGTCCATAAGTTCACTAAGGCATCCATTTATGTTTGTCTTCTTTTGAAATAGAGCTCAAAAATATGCAGGAAGGGTTTATGTGTAAAATGTTTAAAATAGTTTTGTCTGTGTATGTAATGCCTGTATTATTTTGGCATTATTTTTTTGGTATCTGTATTATGGAAAGCATCCAGAAAAATAGACAAGCAAGGAATGGAATAACATGTGACAAAGTCACAACATCATAAATATGCAGCTCACACTTCTGCCTGCTGCTCACAAAGTCTTATTTTGTGTCAGCAGCATCACAGTTTTCAAAATGGTGAAAGTAGCTGGATATGTCAAATAATGTGCTTTAAAAAAAACAAGACTGAAAGATGAATACAGTGGTGCACAACCTATAAAAGCTTAAAGCACCAGTTTCTCCTTTCAGGTGCCATTCAACACTTAAGGACAGCTCTGCCCTTCATTGATTTTTCTTTTCTTGCCGACATTTAGTGGCCAACAGTGGTATTCCACCTACTTTCACAAGTTAAGCCAATCTATTGCATCAACAGAAGCTTCAAATTGAAATTGACTTGCTTCAGAGTTGCAGGATTTTTTAATGCAGTGAAAATATATTTTCTAAAGTTATCCATCATTATGACAATAAACTATTTACTCCTGTGCCAAAGTCTTACTTAGGCATTGTTTCAAACACTTTATATCCCAGGAAACATGGCCCACATGATGTTTTCTTTGACACTGGCCAACCAACTGATGCATACACTTAGAAAACCAACCCCATGTCAGCCTCAATAATCTGTCCACTCCTCAGTGTAAACATCTTCCTCCAAAAACAAAACGTGATTGACCGTGTTATCCCGTGGTGGTAATTTAATCACATTGTGTTTTGTGTAAGCAAAACTGATATAACATAAACAGCGACGGGAACATTTCTTAAGACAGTAAACAGCATAGATTCCTGTAACCTGAAATATTGTAAATTGGTAATTAGATTATGAAAAACGTAAGATAATGAAATTCTACCAGTATGCTTCACTTACCCCAAACTCTGTAGAGTATTATTTTCTCTGCAGGCATGCTTTAAACTGATCTCAGCTTGGAATAAGTGTTGCATCTCCACTGACTGGAAATAATGTGTGACAGTTTAGGAATGCTGTTGCATTACTAAGAGATTACACAATTGTTCAATATAGAAGTAAGAGCCTCAAAGAATCACCAAATAGAAATCAACTGCTGGATTTAATCTTGTTTCATTGTTTCAGAGAGTTTGTCTTTGTGGCCAGGAGGCTTGTGTATTACTCAGGAGACAATGGGCTTGTGTTGAACTGTTCATGGTGCACCTCATTAATGTAGCTTGGTGCCTCTCTAAGGACTGATTAGGATTAAGCACATTTAAGAGTGCTAGCACGTACATATCCTCCTCATTTCCTTATCCATGTACAGCTTCTTTATTTATAGCATACTGTATATGCATGCAGAACACCAGTGTACCCGCCATTGCCTACATTGTCCATCCATCAAAAATGTCCCACTATGAGAGTCTGTTCTGTACCAAATCACCACTTTTATCTTTCCCTTTCTCAAATGTTAATAGGTAGAAATAGAAGAAAAACTCACAAAGCTCAAATATTTCATGCAACTGCCGGCCAGACATTTTTTCCCAATTCTCTAATAATAATGTCTGATACTCTCAGACATGGAGCAGCAGAGGAGAGATAACGTAAGTATGGAGAAAATGTGGCATCTTTAAAAGTATGTTATTTGTACGTATCAGTAATGAGTTCAAGACAAGTAATTATTTCCCAGAGACTTTGCTAAACTGCTGCCTTCTTGGACAGCATCTTTACCATTTCCTCAGATGTTGCTGCCTAGGAAGTGTGCATCATGAACAGTCTGTTTTTTGGGTTTTACGGCATCCACAGCCTCACACTGTGTCTCAGCTGTGTTTTTCACTTGCATATTACACAACAGATTTGCTTTTTTTTTTTGATCAATTCAACTGTCTACCCATTCCGTGCATAAGCTTCCAAAATACTGAATGCCTGAATACTTCTGCAGACACACAAGCACCACCAAAGCTGCTGCTGTTGCTCTGCTACCAGTCTGCTCAAGCTATGACTTCTACACACCAGGCATAGCTTGAGCCATTGTTGTCTACTTGTTTTTTCTTATATATCTAATCTCTTGCACATAATGAGTCTGTGATGCAAGTCCTTTCAATCATCTCCTCCTGCTGAGTTAAGTGTTTATACCGTAGATTTACTTTTTCTCTAAAGTGCCTTTTCTCAGAAATAACAACAAAATGCACCCTGCAATATTTTTTATCTCATCACTAGAAGAACAATGACGGACAGTTTGTTGTATTTTCATGTTATAACAGGCTGTTGTTTATCCATTAACTGTGCTGTTTCTGTTGAATTTACTAAACATATTTTTCTCAATAAATTTGATTATACAACAGTTAGTTTCAACCAAGCCATTTGATTGGACAAGATGCATTCCATGAGTGCTGATATAGAGTATAACAGAACTTTTAACTGTATGTATCACTCCACTACACAAGGGTTGTAATAAACAACAAAATTAGTTTTAGGTCGGGTTTTCCCCTCAATCCCACTCACTTCAGTCTATTCCAGTTGATGCTCATAGAAAATTGAGGATAATAAAAGTCTGGTCTGGGTTTTCCCACCGATCCCCCCCAAAACAGGAACCCTCAGCTTCACCCAGAGCTGGCACTCCTGGATGTAATCCAAAGGGAAATACATAATGTGTGCGGGGGATACATTACGCATGTGCTGGTTTCTACAATGCTACATCTGAAAACATGGAATTTCAGATCAAGCTCTTGACCAGCACATGCATGGATTAGTAGCGAACCGTCACCTGTTGTAATGTGTAGCTGGAGGAATCTTGTCATTGTTTGTGTTGCTTAGTAAAAGTCAAGCCCTGTACAGTTTTGGTTTTTTTGCTTGCAACCGATTAATTAAAAAACAAGAGTATGATCTCTTTTAGCTTATTACTGTCCATTAATAAATACAGTTTGTCGAACTTTTGCATGAAAGCAATATCACACGAGAGGAAGTGCTGTTTAGCTCTATATCAGCACGGCTGTGATGCTGTCATAGGCACAAGACTGCAAATTTCCATTGAGAACTTCTGAAACACAGATGACCTACACTCTGTACTGTCCCTGAATTCACCAAACATGCAGCAATGAGAGGCACTAACACTATTGCTAATATAGTGCTTATTGTATACTGGAATGTGCTCATATTATTTATCTGTAAATTGGTCTTAGACTGACATACAGTGCAATGTTAATGGGAATCAATGTTGTCTGTACTGTATACACCTAAACAGTTTGCAACTTGCAAATGCTGTAAAAGTGGGCCGTTAACATCTGCTCTACAAAGTCTTCCATTGAGTTCTTGTTTGAAATAAAACAGATAAGAACACAATGACTACTCTTAATCACTGATACCAACCAACAGTCAGAGAGCCCTAAGATCTTTTGTTGTAAAATGGAAAGGATAAGGGGTCACCACAGCCATAAGAAGGCAGTCAACTTTGAAAAGCGTAACTAATGTGACACATACACATAAAGTTGTTTACTCAAACTTTGCACACATTCACTCCTTGGTGATTACTAGTGACCAGTTTTGTTAAAATATTATAAGACACTGATTACTGACACATTCTAATGCTGGTGTAACATATTGAAAGTGCAGGCAAGAGACAAATACAGTGACATTGCAGTTCCACAAGAAAATAATAAATATCACAAACCTGTAACGTTGAGAAGCCTGTGTGAAGACTTACTAAAGATAATGCAACAAAGATAAAGAAAAGTTAGGGTGAGGTAATACTTTAAAAACTGAAAATTGTTAGTAAAAACAAAAGCACAAAAAAAACACACAGCTTTAACAGTAATGTAGGTCTTTTTGTATAGTTTAGATATAAAAGCCATGCACAGTATTAGGCATTTTATTTATTATATATTAGTCAAGCTTGGTCAAGTTGAGTCAGTATTGTCTGTGAGGTTGCTCATGGAAAATCATTACAAAAATCGGATCCTCTGTTTAAGTTAAGTTTAAGTTACACAGGCAGTACTGAAGGGTGAGTCACTCGCAACCTTTTTCGGTCTTATCCTAAAAGTGTCCTCATGTTTGGACATAATTGTCTTAACCAAAGGTCTTCAGCACTCTCACTGTCGTAGCTTTGGGAATCTGTATATATCTGGTACAGATCAGTGTTCCTCTAATCTCACATCTCTCTGCTCCTGATTGTAAAAAGTGCATGACCTGCCTGGTGATGCTGTCATCACCATGCTCAGAGATAGAAATTGCGTTAAATGCATGATGGGTTAAGCCTGGTTTCTGACAGATAGTGATGTGCATTATCGCTGTACAGCTAAATTTTTCATTTCATCAGACTTCAGAATCTTTCTCCTACTCTCTTTATTTAATCATGACTTTTTAGTAACTTCCTCTCCCAAGCAAGCAAGGTTGACAAATTATTTAAAACTGTCCCAAGACTCAATACTTTCTGAAGTATTAGACATTTATGTGATCAAGTTTACACACTGATATACACATTTTTTTAAGAACTAATAGATATTTAATTCTTCAGTCCAATCATTTTAATTGACCTTAACTGATTCTCAAACACATTCAAAGGCTTTTCCCCCTCAGTTCCTGTTAAATGAATCATGTCTTCATATTTGTGTTTTGGAACTTCAGCAGCACATCATTTAGGACTATGTACAACATAATGGGTTTTTTTTTGTTTCTGAGAGCAACTACTTGTGTAAATAATAAATATTTTCCACACTTGCCCCTAGTGGTACACGACTATTCAGATAATATGGTGAGGTAATGAGCTCTCCACTAGAGTATTGTTTGTCATGTGCCAAAAAAAATCATTTAAAAAGCAGCAGCAACATGCCTTTTCCACAAACGGGGTGTTGTTATAAGCAGTGGCACAACAGTGTAAATCAGCTAAGATTTTTAAAATGTAATAAATTATAAATATTTAAATATTCCTATTTAAAGCTACACAAATCTATATTTTTATATGAACAATGCATAAAATAACAGTTTAATATGACAGAAAACATCCCATTATATAAGAAAACTATTAGCCTTTGCAATTTCCAGACACTAAGTTTCTGAATGCACCGCTGTCCTTTGATTTACATAATTCTGATGTACATATGCTCAGCAGCCATTATTGCAGAGCTTTGAACTGTGATATGAAAAAAATCCTGCAAGAGGTGTATGCACTGCTGTATCAAAGTTACTCTCTGTTTCACACGATAGCAGGTTACCGACAAATATTATCCTTCCCCATTTGGTACGGTCTGTGTCTCTTTGATAGCCTCAGTGATGAGAGTTCCAAAATCACAGGAGAGTTTTGATCAAAGACTCACTGCAACCTTTTGAAAAACCGAATCCTGTGGCAGTGATGTGTGTAAAAACATTCACTCTGTGCCTTGCTCTGTGTCTCTGTCTCTCTCAGGTGAGCACCTGCGTGTCTGTCCTCAGGGATACACCTGCTGCACGTCCGAGATGGAGGACAAACTCAACCAGCAGAGCAAACTGGAGTTTGAGAACTTGGTCGAGGAGAGTAGCCACGACATGAGAGCGACATTTGTCTCAAGGCATAAAAAGTTTGATGGTAAGTCACAGCAGATGGCTTTGCTTTATCTGTTTAACACACATGATATACTAGTATTTCAGACAGCATCACAAATGTAGTCTAGAAAAGCACTGTCAGACTTGTAAACATGATTAATAATTACTATCACTGTTATTAATAAGATATGATTCTTCAGTACAGTACTTTCTGGTACAGAGTTGGCTTCATCCACAAGACTGTCTAACTTGCTGTGATTGCTGCACAACATTAGTGTTTTGTATGTTTGTGCAACTTGCCCAAACAAACCTGTTGTGCGTTTACTCATACACATACTGTGCTCGTGTACTGTACTCTGAGAGCAAGGTGGTTCCTGTAAAATGTTAACAATTTTCTCTATGATTCAAAGAAAGCCTGTGTTGTAACGGTTAAAGGCAGTGCACTGCACTATGAAATCAAAGTGCTACACAGTCACCATGCCACTTGCACTGTCAAGTGTTGTGTACTCTATGGATGTCATAATGAATCAGTTGCTTGATTTAAAATTCTGTTTATGTAGCAACCTGAAGTCAGGTTCACATTGCCTTCAGTGAATATCATCAAAGTGTGGTTTTGAGCAACAAAATGTTTTCCTTTAAAGTAAATACCATATTTGTCCGTATATGTGCCCTGGGAGAGTCAGCACATATCAGAATAAAGAGTCACTAATCAGGAATCAGGACATTTTCTGTGTTTCTTTTTAAACCATTTTTTCTATTTGTAATATTGGCTGGGAACAAGCATTGTAAATTGTGTAGTTGGAAAAAGAGAAGCTTTTTTTATAATTTTTTTCTCAGTTTGTCTATGCTGAGTGTTAAATTATCTGTCTGTCTTGTTGGTATTTAAATCGGAATGATACCTGCTTTCTTGAACTACAGTTAAGTCATAATTCAGTTGTTATTGTTTTTAACTGGCAAAGTAAGTTCATTATGAAAGGCTGAAGAGCTGATAAAATGTGGGGTTTTTTTGAATGGCCACTTGATACATACATAACAGAGTACATGACGAAAGATCCATCTGGCTTTTCTTTTTTGTTGATCACAGATGCTGCTGTACAGCTTGCCCAATGCCTCTGTTGCATAAGCGTAGGTAGTCCTTTAGTAGTGATGAACTCCCTTGGCAGGTTGCATAGCCAGAACTTCATAATTGTAATTTACAATTGTGGAAAACACGTTTAATATAAACACAGATATAAACTCCATATGTCTTGGCATGACACAATGAATGTTGGATTAGTAGCCATGTAGCCTGTCTAGCTCAGTAGCCATGTCTGGCATGTTATGCTTTGCTAATTGCTGTAGTGAATTTGGTTCAGCTGTTGTGCTCCAAAAGCAGGGAGGTGTATTCAGTTGCAGGTATTCTTTATAAACTAACAATGGGCACTTGCAAAGAAGCAGGAGCATGTTGACGGTTCTACAGCACAGAGTTCATTTCAACAGCTTTTGATGTTTCAGCATCAGCATCAAATCCATGGATTTGTTAGTATTATTATTGCTATATCCTCAACACAAATCCATTAGTGAGGTTAGTGATACTATATGTGCACTGGGGAACTTAGAATCCAGCAGAAAAAATATGTGGAAATTATAACCTTTTCATCCAGGTATTGATTTTATGAAGTAGTAATAAAGATGTCACCTTCAGATATATGTATACGAAACTATGAAATTATCCAGAGTTACAGCTTATATTTGAGAGACATTATAGATGTAATACACAGGAGCAGAAAGAACCAATAAGTGTAACTTAAACAATGTTCAGCTCTGCTTCTGTAAAGCTGTTAATAGCCATAGGTTATGCAAGTGTTGCCCGATTGTTTGAAATGTAAAGTAAAATACATTGAAGGCTGGAGTGAATGTCTGCATTAATAGCACCATTTCACAGCCAGTGCCTCTAGAACAGTGTCCATATATCTGCACTGTTATATTGTAACACTGGTGACACAAATCACTTATGCAATTTCACCTTCTGCACACCTATGTCAGACCAGACCACTCAACATCACATTCCTGCTCTTTGCATTAAGCTCCCTTTACCTCATGGGGTTTGAATCATCCTTCATCAATTTTACATGCCCTCATTTCTGTCCCTAGTTATTTATAGGGCCCTATTATGAAAACCTTAACTTACTTTTTGATTACTGACTGCTTCTCCTGAAGGTCTGTGGGGTTTGATGCATTATTGAGAGATCCTGAAGCCATAAATGACTGTTGCAAAGTGGAATTAAGATTTGGGTATTCTGAATGTCATCCAGCCAAGGAGTCTTTTCACACGTCTAATATTCTCCCAGAGAGACTTGGAGTCTGGTTGGATTTCTGTACATGTACAATACTGAGAAAGCAACTTACAAAAAAAACATTTTTTTTATCAGTCTCTGAAAGCAATAGTGCTCTAGTTTTGTACATGCCCTTATATGTGTTAAATAAAGGGCAGGAAATTAAATTTAAATACAAATTCTGTCATTTTCACTTTCATAAAGTATTTAAAATATGACAATTTTAATCAAATTAAAATGACATTTTAGACATATTAGATTTAGACAAGGTCATTTATCAATCTCAAACTCTAGAATGTGTGGTAGAGCCCGTCTCATAGCCGACAGAGGAGTTTTAGGCCTGTATGTGTTTAGGCTCCTGTTTTAGATTCTACAGTTCTCCATTTCCTTAAAGGTCAGCACTGTCCTTTGCTATTGCAGACCAGTAGCAAACTATCGAGTCAGTTTGCAGTTTGGTCTGGAAGCATATGTGCTTTCAATTTCATATTTTCAATGCATACAATTCACACAGATTTACTGTACTAACATTGTAATTAATGGCATTTTTAAATGCTGGCATGATTGGGCCATAACAAATTGGTGCATATGTGTACATACTGATAATGCAGATTTTTAAGCAATTTTGCTTACAAATTGTTAACTGTTACCAATATATGAAATATATAATATTCTCAGTTTCAACCTCTGTCATTATGTATATTTGCCTCAAAATCAAAGCAGATGAAGAATTTACAAATTAAGTGAACACCAGTTAATTTTATATATATAATTAAATTAATGAAAATACAAAGCATAGTTCTAGTGTATAGTGCTAAAATATTGAGCACACTGCCTTTCATCCAAAGGCTGTAGCCTTTAATGTTCTTGAATAAACAGATTATCTACAGTTCCTCTTTCACACATCGGCCACCAGACAATGACCTAATCCAGCGGTGTTCATCAGTGTGAGTACAGAAACCCACACTGCAACAATTTTTTTGGGGGGATGTGTGGCAAAGGGGCATTTGTTTCATAATTTGTGTAGCTCTTATGAGTGGTCAGCAAACACGGTGTCCCTGCACCCTTTTTGTAGTGGCCTTGATATTATAGCAGACTACAATACATTTTCTGACGTCTATGTTGCATCTGTATTATTGGTAAGTACGTAATTTAATTAAAACATTAATGACAACAAATCATTATCAATTCATTATTAACATCACTGATATGTATTAGTATAGTGTGTTTTTGCAGTGCTCCATCTGAGAAGAGATTGTGTGTGACTGTTACCAGTTTAATAAGCTGCTGTGAGTGATCAGAAATACTGCAGTAACTCTGAAAATAACTTTCAGGATAAATTTCTTCATAAATACCTTTAAACTATAGCAGAAACAGTGTCCACTACTTCATGAGAATTTAACCTCTGGATCATTGGGTTTCGGTGCTTTGGTTGAAAGTGCAATATTTGATTTTACAGTAAGCGTAAAATAAAATGAAAACATTTAACTATTGTGGTTTATGGCTGCATCATTTCACCAATTAGACTGCCTTGTTCAGCTTTTATTCACACATGCAACTCAGCAACACATTTGGTATTTTTGAATTAATTACTTGCAGTTCTTAAGGAGTTTAAGAGGTTAATGGACAGAGTTGAAAAATCTGACTAATTTGAGTCTCCAGCATTACCCTTTCTGTTTGTCGTTTGTTCTTGTTGTATGGTAGGAGCTCATTAGACTCAGTTTTGTTGATGCCTTTCTGTTCTCTCACGAGAGCTTGGCAAGAGATTAGTGTGTGTGGTTGGATGACTAAAGTCTGGGTTGAGCAGCAGCCTTGGTTGACTGAGTTCTTTGATCCTGCCCCAGTAGAGATTCTTTGCTCAACACTGAGAACTGCAGTGCCCCTCATTCACTCCAGCAATCCCTTATTTACACCCGAGTTAAACCAAGACTAACACAACACAATACCCCACTCTTCCTAATCTGTGGTTGCTATAAATTCACTAGCTCTGAGTGAACTGTGAAAGCCAGCTAATGCACAGGACAAGGACACTACCTGAGTTATTGCATTTCATTAGTTTGTTCCACATTTTATTCCAAAGTACCTCAGAAGAAGAAAATGTTGTCTTATTAGGTTTTAATGGAATAAAAAATAAAATAATTCATTGTTGGTCCATCAGAGGTGAACAGAACTGACAATTTTTTTTCTGGGCTCATTATTGAGTTATGTCTTGATAGTTTTTAATTGTTTAAGGTTTTCAAGTTGTTGGTGCACCACAGAGTACTGAGTCAAAAATCTGGAGAATAGGTAGGAGGCACAAGTATTATTCAAATACCATACCAATTGTTTTTGATTACATTTGCCAAAAATGTAAATGCAGTTGCACTTAAATTGCATAACAGTCTAATTTGTAGGAGCTACAGTTGGTATCAATACTTAATAAATAGATTTTACCTACACTGGAAGTTGTAATTTGAACAGTTTAAAACTATTTTACTCTTTATAATCAGCACATTTGTTATGTGTATGATACTGTGGCCTCTTTTAAACTAAAAGGAAAATATGATGTGAATGAGTCACAGTCAACAGTGCACATTAAACCAAAAATCTAAACACAGTTTCCTTTTGTTTAATGTAGTTGCTACATTAAACAGTTAGTTTTATGTAGTTGGTGAACCAAATCAAATCCAGTGCTTTTAGTCCTGGCACCTTCAGCCATGTGAGCTCTGCTAATTGCTGCTTTGTATGATGGAGTATTGCCATTTTTATGGCATCTATAGCACAGTCTCCCACAATATATGACTAATTTATAACAGGAAAAAGTGTAATTATGGCCGGTTTATGTTTGCTATTAATCAAGAAAAAACATAATTTGTGTGTTGCTAATTGTTTGTATGGCAAGTACAAATAAAGTATATGGAAACTGAACATGACGTCAGTAAAATGTTCACATAAATCTTAATTGTTTTTCCACAAAGATATCACAGAACTTGATTAAAATTAGGGATAGATTGACATCTGGTCAAATATAGAAAATGTAGAGTGACTTCATAATGTATATTTACAATCAGCCAAAACCATAATCTCATCTCAAGTCAAAATGGTTTTGTTGCATAAACCTGACCACAGACCAGACTGTTGATGAATAGCCCTCTCTTTGGTGTTGATGTGTGCTTAGCATGCCCATCAGCCACACTGACTACCTTCCTGCTAATTTGTTGTTGCATTATTAATTCAAACAACGTTGCATCTGAACTTAATCCAGCAAGCAACAGAGCTCCGACATTTACTTCTCTCCAGAATACCTCAATAATCTTTTGATTCATTGCACATTGCACTGATTTAAGGCATCCTGTGCCTGCGGGAAAGCAACTCCATAACACCACACAACAGAGACTATTCTTGTCTTCGAAATCATCATTTTTTTCTTCTATAAACATAGAGCTTACAAACCCTTTACCAAAAAGCTCTCATTTTGTTTCATCTGTCCAAAGAACAGTCTCACACTTGGCTTGTCAGCACCAATTTCAGCAAAACCCAGTTGGACTTTTTATGTTTCTCTTTCACAAGTGGTGTCATCGGGGGTCTTCCTCCATGGCGTCCACTTTCATTCAAAAAGTGGTGTGTGAGGAAGCTGGACACTGCTGTGATCTTTAAGGTTGGCTTGTGTCGCTTGTTCTTTTCCCAATATGTCCAGATTTGTTTATTCTTGCATACATTACATATTATTTAGCGGGTTTTTTTAACAATAATCCCATTTTGACAGATTAGAACAGATGGGGCAACCTACCATAACTTTAAGTGATCCACACCCCTGTCCAGCTATTATTTTTGTTTACCCTAGATTCTATAATAGTCCAAAATAATATTTTGTGTTTCAAATTGATCACAGCAAGGTTACCACAATGTTTCACACTGTGCCAAATAGTTTACTCCTGCTTTTGTGCAAAGTTTTCTCTATTGTTTGCATTCTTGCATTGATATTACACAACATAGCATTAACAAGCACCCAGCAGCAGCTCTGGTGTGTCGTGCGTGCATGGCATTCAAGGACAGTACAGAGTGTTGGCCAAATTTATGGAAAAGTTTCAGTGATTGGACAAAATTGAAATTTTGGTTAGGTTAGATTTGCTGTATTCAGAAGTATGACAAGGAGTAAACAATAAAATGAATAGTTCTGTGCGTCATAGTTCTGTTCTTATACTGTGTATAGATATAGAAAACCTTTGTAATCTTAACTTTCCCAGACATCACAAACTTATAGTCCTTACATTTATTATTCATGTTTGACATTCACTGAAGTGCTTACCAAGTAAAAATGTGAAAGTGCCCACAATTCATGGATGACATCAAATAGTTACATCAAAACAGCGTCTCAGAGGTCCTCATTATACTATACTCTCCCCAGTTCAACTCTGAAGTTATGAGCTGGAATAATAATTACATGTTTTTTCATAAAGAACATAATCATCTTTTTAAGAAAGTAAATGGTTTGTCCACTTGAAATTTTTATAGATCATCCTTAATATCCTCAGTGTAACAAATCACATTTGTTTTGCCTCTGCAAACCCAAATCATAGCTTGAACACATTTAATTACGCCATGCACAAGCCCCACTGTTGCAAAGTACTTGATTGTGAACTGATTTGTAATTCCCATTGTACTTTGTGCATAATTGCCAACATGATTAATTTATTATATGAATAAGTTGAATAAGGAGGTTACGCTTGATACACAGTGTGAGATTCTGATGAGATTTGGCCCCATTTAGACTTTACACTGTGGTTAAAAGTTTGGCTGCTATGGCCAGCTGGACACAAATTTGGCAGTGATAAACTTGTTAAATTACTGATGGTTATTTGTGTGAATACACTGTACACACGACATGATGTAGAAGTAAAAAAGTACATCTTGCTTATCCCATAGCGGTTTACCTTTTTATTAGTGTTTTCCAGTTACTATACTAAATATGCTATACTTTTTGGCAATGGTAATACACATCCATTCGCAGAGTATGGTTGGATTTTTGATATGTGTTGTGTACAAACAGACACTTTGCACTGATAGGTGAGGCTAAGTGAAATGTCAGTGCATCACCAAAGTAATGAGGGATTTTCTTCTGTGACATCTCTAATTAAATCAGATTGACTATGTATAAAGCCTAAAATCACAAACTAGCCTCTAATGGCTTAAGAATTTTTAACCTTTGGTTTCGATAAACTCCCCAAAACACTTAGAAATTAAATTTAGGATTTTTTTTTTCATCTTTAGTTTGAGACAGAAAATAACAATACAGTCACAAATGTGTGTGTCACAAATGTGTATCTTTTGTCTTACATATGCATATTGGATATACTGTGAAGGTATGATGTAGCTATCTTGGGCAGGGTATTGTGTTATGATCACATTATGATCCCTCTAATTTTGTTATCTTTCATAAAGGTCAGTGGCATCTCAAATTTGCTTATATGTACAAAATACAGCTGAGTTGCAAACGCGTACAAAAACAGAAAAAAAACAAGAACACTGAAAATATTTCTGTTTGTTAAATAAAGGTTTAAGCAATCTGACAATTCAAATTTTATTCATTAGCGTAGTTAATACTAATAATAATGTATGTACACTTAAGGGGCTGTACCAAAAACAGAAATTAGTTGTTACATGAATACATTTGACCCTGCCTCACACCCGTAAGCTGGCTGGGATAGGCTCCAGCACACCTGTGACCCCTGCGGGGACTAAGCGGTATAGAAAATGAATGAATGAATGAATGAATACATTTGTAAATCCAACATTAAAGGTGGCCATTAAAGTTTTCCTGTAACCATTATCTGTAGATTAGTGGAACAATATGACATTTCTGTTAGCAAAGTGCATATGCATGCAATAGGCAAAACAGATACTCACTCCATAGCTCTACTATATCTCCAAAACTCAAAAAAATATTATTTTAGATAAAATCTTTTCCTACTAACTGGTAAATTTTTATACACCTGCTTTCTTCTCAGTTTTATTTATATGAATAGTTCAGTTTTCTAAAACCAAAATGGTCTCAAGTGGCAATCCTTAGATCCTCAATTTGTACCAACCCCCCAAAAAAGTTTAATGGGGAAAGTGGAAGAAGCCATGACACTGAACCAGACACCTTGTAGTACAGGACACATTTCACAGGACACAAAACAAAAGTACGGAACACCAAGGACACCGCAGGACTCGGTAACCATCTGATGATACAAGACCTTCATTACACAGGAGATCACACTAAATTGCACACAGGGCAGGACACTGGTGAAGAGAGGGCATACATGTATACTGATTTGACCCCTACAGTTATTCACTGAACTCTAGGGGTTAAATGAAAACTTCTGACAGATGCATGTGCATTTCGAATGAAATCTAAAACCATGTGGACACACGTTTCCTGGAAGTGTTCATAAATAAATAACCTCTGTTTTGGTGTCCCTGTGTCATCGTAAGTGAATGTCAGGAAGACTGTAATTCTCTGAGGACCAAGGGAATGGAGTCTGTCCAGCAGTGCTTTAGCTGAGAGTTGGTGGCAGCCTCCATCATCTGGCACAGGCAACAGCCCGGTGTCACTTTTGTACTTCAGGATGGATGGCTCTGTATGGCCTGGACACAGTTAACTCTGTCCCAGTAGTGAGCTTCAAGGAGAGGTTATACAGTAAGAGGTGTACCTTTCCAGAAGCTGCTCTGGTAAAAATGGAGGAGGAAGGATTCTTCTTTTCATATATTTATTAAATTTAAACTTGGTGGCAGAAATTGAAACACATGCACTGTGAAAACTCACTTACAAAAAATCCTATCTTTGGGATATTGAGTTTGTTCAGGCTACAGCTGAGATCGTGCCATCTATTGAAACAGATGGGAAATATGAAAAATGTTACCCCCCTGCTGCACACGTGCTGATATGCTTCCCTCACAGATCCCCACTGTTTCATCTCCTTTTGATTTCCATGCATCATTTAAATTTGACTGAATGTGGTGACTGTGAGGTTGGCATACATTTTAGTTTGGCATTCACTTGAGATGTGACAGTGAGTAATTGGCATGTCATGCCTTATGTATAAATTGCAGCAGGAGAGTTTTGACATCAGGAACGTTAAAAGAAAAGGGAGTGATTGCTCTTGCATTGCAGACCAAACCACCTATTTTTTCTGCTCAAAATATATTTGCTGCATTGTGTACATATCATTCATGTATACAAATTGTGAATTTTGCTCCTTAATATGCACAGTTGTTCTTGTGATGCATACTGTATGTGAATTTTAAAGGAACCTTATGTCCATTGTGGGTCATCAGAGATTAAAGAGGGGGAGAAATTAAAGAAACAAAGTTGAAATA
>OMLM01000140.1:84040-96280 GCA_900302695.1 Helostoma temminkii | reverse complement strand
GAGGCTACGACCCCCGGCCTCCCCTGACCTCTGAGGCCTGTGCCTGGTAATCCATCCATGCATGGACTTTCTGTCTGCAACACAGGCCTACCTACCTACAAAGCCTACTAAATACCCCTTGTGACCAAAGTCAGACTCTGGCTTTTCTCTCCATACATCCTTTATTTATGTTTTTCTTCTAAAACGAAACAGTTTTACACTAAGACAGTAACTGTTTTGAGAACCTGAGAAGGAAATGGTACCTTTATAAATTTAGCACATAGCTACATTGCTATTTGAGGTTAATTTGAACCAGTGTAACTTAAATAATGAATTCACCTGAAAGAGTTACACATAATCTCAATAGAGCACTGACACTACCATGAGCTCAAGTATTAAAAGTAGATTCTAATGTATTTGAATAGCAGGAAAGATAATTATTTAGAATGACCAAGATATATATTCCAAATGATGATAGGATGTTACTTCCTGTAGACTCTAGCTACTCTGTTCTCTGGTGTTCAGATCTTTTCCTGGGAGCAGCATCTTAGATCCAATTTATAATAGACAATCCAGATCACTATACAGTATTGTGAAAAGGCATTTCCTTTGTCACACTTAAATGATTCAGATCATCAAATTAATTTTAATATTACATCAAGTAATTACAAAGATACAGCTGTGACCTGAGGTGTTATGTATTTGGGTTGTCCATGCATCCTCATTAGGGAATTTCTCTACATTTTTTTTTATTTAGTTTGGATGAAGGATGGACTGATTTTGGTGGTTCACAGTAACTTAATGTCCACCCCATCCCTGTTACCTTAATATCTTAACAATGTCTTCAAGACATTTATTTAAAGTTTGGCACAAACCATGTTACCTGTATTAATTTCCTCTCCCTGAATGATAACCTGAACAGGGGTCTTCGTGTTCATGTGTTCATCCATGACAAGACTGATGTTGAACACCAGCTGATCATCATTGCACAATGAAACATGAAGGCAGCATGTTTCTCACTAACAATTAACCACCACAATGTCAACATATCAATAACTTCCATTCTGCCAAAAGTCAGCTTAAATGTTAAATTCCTTGTGTCCTTACAGACGTACGAGTTTAAACAGATGTGGATGTAAAGCACAATGTGACTGTTGCATGGTGGAGCTCTCGTTTCTCTGGAATCATTTCTATAAATTATTATTTTTATTATTTATTATCCAGTAAATCTTAATTTAGTTGTGTAGTTTATTAGAAAATATTGCCAAACCAGTTTGTTTCCTGTGTGGTTACCTGGGTGTGCTGAGCATAAAGTGCATTGTTGCTTGCAAAAATGTGACTGTTCACCCCTACTGCCCCTGATGTCCAGGAAAACCTAGTCCAAAAATTCTAGACAGCCCGTTGCTGTGTCAGTGTATTGACCAGGAATGAACTACAAACCTGTGTATCTCCAGTAGTACTCCAAGCCCTCCTATGTAATGCATGCTGGGACAGGATTAATGACTAGATGGGTGTATGTCGACAGTGTATGATTACTCAACAGTGCTCCAACATGACTAAAACGATGGACTGAGTTTTGTTTAATATCAACTTTATTTATCACTTATTGCAATCAAGTCAAACTTTTCCATTCCAACAGGGATTAAAACGACACAATATCTTTACAAGTGCCCAAAAATATATGACCTTTCTTCTATGTTTGGCAACTTATAGGTCTCTGCTAAAACTAATAACAATATAGACTACTTTCTTCATGAAAAAATACATTGCCCATTTCCACAACAATTACCAAAGAAGATATGTGACATATAGTAGTTTTGTTATACGACAACTCGAACATGCTACAACTTAAATACTTAAACTTAACAATAAACACATAGGTCAGAGTTTCTCAGCTTGTTTAGACTCAGGACTCAATTTCCAAGTTCTGAAAGCATATATAAATCTAAAATTCAACTTCAACTTGCATTACTTTTCTGTTTTATATTTCCCAGTTCCATGAAATGCATGCACCTACTGCGTATGAATCCCAAATGGACTTTGAGTCCCCAGAGCTGACACACTCTGACACAGGTAGGATCAGGTGTAGATGAGCTGCATAGCCTATTGGTGGCACTGTACTTCTAAAGTTTAATAACCCTGCAAGCTAGTGAAAGAAACAAAACAAAAAGAGCAGCACCCATAGTGACATGTAGGTTTTTTTCAGGGACAGAGCTCAATATGGTCTGGTCCTACTGCTGCTGTCTGTGCTCCACTGCAGTTTTAATGAAACACATTTTGGAGTCTGATATGTCTGGAATAATATCCATCAGTATGTCACATCATGCTGATGTCACCAGAGTGCTCCAAAAAAACAACAAATTGGATATTCCCCACACACACACACACACACACACTTAAGCACACAGCATGCATCACATTAAAGGGACACTAATGTTCCACGTTTGCTAGTTGCAACTAGTACCAGCCTACCCAGCCTGAGAAAACACCTGCATGACATCTCCTGATGCTGTGGAGGAGCTCCACCAAATCACAACAAAGAAAAACAACAGATGACATCACTTTGATGTCATCTGTTTGTGTGTTTGTTTTTTTACTGTGACTCCACCTCCCAGACTGCAAATTCATAATGCATGATGTCACATGCTGGGAGGACCAGAGATCATGGCATTTTTATTCTTTTTTTTTTTTTTTACAAGGGAGGAACAATGTTTCCAAAGCTTTGCATTATGGGGAACTCCCTTCGCTCACTTGTGACTCATGCAGGACTGCAGCAGATTTCTAATACTTGTCTATCTGAAAGAACATAAGATCACATAACGTTATAATCTCTGGTGTGTATTATTCACGTGCACTGCATGCTCCTGAAAAGACAATAGTGAGCTACACATCACAACCTATCAAATGTCTAAGTGCTGGGATTAAGAGACTTTAGGTCCTGACAACAGCATCGTGAGCAGATGTTGTGGGACCCTGGTGCAACAGGCAGCATGCTTCAAGGTTATGTTCGCACTTTCTCAAGTCTTAGAACAGTCAGGCTATCACCTCTCCTAACTTTAGTACTGACCTACAGGAGATGCTTCCTGTATTTAATTGACGAGCGCCAAAATCCACAGAGCTACATCTGTGCGCGTGTACTAAAAACTGTAAGGCTGAAACTTCTACATAAGTTGCATCAAGTTTTCAGCCTATTTAGTACAAAATTCCCTCTTTTTGTTGTTTTCCTTCCACTGCCAACAGGTCAGTCAACAGGGAAACTCAGATGCTGGAGCTGTTTTAAGCAACTGAATGCATCTGTGCACTGAACAAGGACTGTGGATGTTGGTCCTCATCGCTTCCTCTGACAGGACTTTTCAAAGCGTTCGTGGCCAGTGAACAGAAGGAATGATGACTGTTTTAAGACTTGACCCTATCCTTCAACAGGAAGCTGACCTGTGTGCTTTTAGTAACGTGGTACAAAATGCAATGTGCTTTGTGCACAGAAGATTTAAAGGAGATGATTTTGGGAAATCCACGGGTTTGCTGTCTTTCAGAGAGCTCGATGAGAAAATAGACATCGCTGTTAGTCTGCAGGGCAACCAGAGACAGGTAGCAGTCATTTTTACTTATAGAACGAAAGCAAACGAATGCGTTTCCCAAATTGTTGAACTGTTTCGTTAAAGATAACCTCCCTGAGTCTTCTGGGGATTTCAGGCACGCCAACATTTTCTCATTGAGCCAAGCTAAGAGTCAAAGGTAGGGGCCACCAACAAATGTGATGTAAATACTTACTTTTAGTGATACAGTTAATTCTAACCTATTAACTACAGTGTTTCTATTCAGTTGCAGGTTTTTATATTAGATGTTGTTTTAATTACACTCATAGCAACAGCGTTAACGAGGTGAGGATGAAACAAGATAATGTGACACAAACGTGACCGAACTAACAGGAAACGTTTCACAAACAACAGAACGTGGTGAACAGTTCAGTTCCCTCGAGGAGAAAACACTTAAAACTAAAAACTACCATTGCATGAATTCAGAGAATTTGCTAAATATTTCCCGACACATACGTGAAGTTGTGTTTTTTGAATGAACTTCTCCTAGTACTTCGGAGGATGTGCTCTAATGCATCTTTTGAGTTGGTTTTCTGTGAAAGTGCCAAATTTGGGGATGCTGGTTGAAGTGTGAGCAGGATGTGAAGCCGTTCCTAAAATCTCAGCGATGCCGACGGTGCACGTCAGGACTGCTCTGCGCTTCCTGTGGAAGGTCAGGAGCAGAAGGTGGACTGGAGTTGCTTGAAGGCGGCTTGCCTCTGCTTTTTCTCCACTTCCTGTCTCTTGCGTTCCTCTTTTTCCTCTCGAATCTCGGCTTCAAACTTGCTGCCCACAGACAGAGCCTGCATCTGTTAACGTACACACACGACACATCATCCCACGTGGCCTCACATTGATGTCTGTTAGCATTAACATCATATCACATCTTTTTCAGGTTTTTAAATATACAGCATTTGTTTGGTTGTGACACGGTCAACAAAACAAATTAAACTAATAAAGTTTAGTTAACAGTAACATCCCAGTACTTTTGGAAATGGTGTTGCATATAATAATTTGTGGTAAAACATGGCCTGAAGATGGGGAAGTTCAACAAAGCTGTCTTCATACCTTGGCTTCAAAGAAGTCTTTGGCCCCCATCACTCCTTCAGTGGAGACGTTGATCTCCGACAGCCTGGCTAGAGCCATCAGGCCACTCTCCTCCTGCAGCTCTCCAGCCGCTGCTCTCCGGAAGATCAGGAGGAACTGCAGGGAGATGTTCAGATACGTTTAGACCTTCTGAGTGTGCAGACACTCGTCATGTGACAGACTGTGGATGTAACTTCAGTTTGTCGTGCTAGCTCATGAACAAGGCTTTCACTTTCAGCATGTACACTACCAGTTAAAGGTTTGTGCACATATGGAAATTACACATTAAAACAAACATAGATTTCATAACATCTAGTTGATCAGAAGTACAGTTTAGACATGTCAACACTGAAATAATACTTCCATAAACATTCAGAGGCCATTCAGAACATTAGTACTGTCTTCTAATTGCACGTTATGTTTGCTAATGCTAGTTTATTGATTTAAAATTATAACATTCATTCATCATTATAAAACCCTGTTACAGCTGAAGACATGGATCTGTTTATCAAAAATATAGCAGTTCCTATGTGTGTCCACACTTTTGACTGGTAGCGTACATATGTAAATATATTTGCAGTACACAGAAATCTTGCTCTACTACATAATATGGCTAAGTATACAGTCCACAGCAAGAAGTATTAGAATGACATAAAGATTTATTTGCTTTTGTTGTATGAACTTTTGTTTAACAAACATAAAAAAAACATAGCAGCAAGCGTTAGCGATTTCTGTTACTGGCACAGGTACTAGATAGTTTTAAAGCCAACTATAGTAAAAAAAAACTTAATATTAACATTTGGTTGTAATTCCATTGTTTGCATTAACTACTTCAAGTTGACTTGTTCTTTACAAGAACTGCTCAGTGCACCGGTGGTTTGTTTCTTTCTACAAACCTTTGTAATAAAAGCCAAGGTTAAAACCAAGAGCAGTCATTTTGAACTAATGGATTTGTTGTTTGAGCAATCAATCAATCTTAGAGGACACACGTGGGTTAAAGAAACACCTGTCAGTCACATGATCTCATATTTAAAATGTGGGTCATCTGATTTGACTCAAATTATGTTACATATCATTCTGAACTAGTGTCATATTTTGATTCAGTGTTCTCCTACATTCATGTATACGTTGCTGTACATACTAGCTGCCTTTCATGCCTCTTTTTATTACACAATTCACAGAATACACATAATCATCAACCTAATGTATTATATAAAGGTTTAAAACTGAGCCACAGTGCGGCTAAATGTCAGTGTTTCCCACACGTTTTAGTAGTGGCTGCCTATGTGGGATTATTATGTGGGTGAATGTATGATTACATGCAGTACTTGATGATGGTAGTTAACATTTAACAGAGCAGAACCAGGACACAGCAGTCCGTCCTGAGGCCTCACCTCTCTGAAGCTCAGCTTGCCATCAAAGTCTTCATCCACTTCTTTGATCATGTTCTTGAGACCCAGGTGTGTCTGTGGAGCTCCCAGCTTCTCCATCATCAGCTTCAGCTCCATCAGGTCAATAAAGCCGTCTTTCCCAGTGTCATACCTAGACAGCACAAAAATTATGTTTTCCTGTTTAGAGTCTGTGGCATAACTCCACTTGCTTCTCCCTTGTGTAAATAAGAGTGTATGCTTGTGGAGTATTGAATCATAACAGTTATATAACTGGAACCAGTCTCAATGTGATACCTGAAACAAACAATCAGGTGAAGAACAGGAGCAGCAGCTCATCAACGTTCACTTTCGGTCTGCCTCAAACGCACAGTGCTCACCGTCTTCGTGGTCAGAGCTGATCCACTTAGGACGTATTGACAGAACCATACAGAACATGAACATATACCAATTCACTCTACATCAGGTCACACAAATGGAATCAGTTTCAACTTTAATTTTACAGTGTCGACTTATACCAGAGATTTAATGATGCACAGAAAAAAATACTGCACCTTTTAATGAAGGTGCTGCTTGCTATAACACCCAACATTAAAAACTAGCAGCTTATAAGAGTGCTATGGTACAAAGTGTGTTCTTTCTCTCCCTCTGTCACTGCCCAGCATCAATCTTCAAATCTGTTACCTCTGTCACAGCAGCACAGGACTGTGAGAGGCTCCAGCAGCCAAGCAGGCAGCTGCTATCACCAATGGCAGAGCCCACAGAGACTTGTGTCTGATAGGAAGAGTATTTATAGAAGCTTTCAGCAACCAGTTTAGTCCAGTCCCTCAGAAGGCTGTTATGACCTCATCACTTCATGTTTTAGATGAAAACTGCGTCATGTAGTTCACATTCATCCTGATATTATATTATCACATACTAAAACCCTGCACAGAAAATGACAAGCTTACAAAAAACAGATGCACAGCAAAGGCCTTATGAAGCGGAGCATGCACTCGCAGGTGACAATAACAGCCTGTGGAGGACCACACACCACCATCTCCTCTATGTGTTCATACCTGCACAAACCTCACTGTTGCTGCTCTCCTGTGCTGTGGCAGGTGCCGTGGACCAAACTAATGGTCCAAAAGAAAAACGCTGGAAATGTAATGGCTATGTGTCAAAATTCTACGGTTTCAGTAAGTAAACATCGTGCAGCACACACAGTGCCGTGTTTTGGTATTGGCTCAAGTTCTGGTGGAAGGAGACAAAACTGTGGTGGGTTATGGTTTGTTTATCCAATTTCAAGAGCAAGGCTGAGAGTTTTGGATCTCCGTTGTCACCCTGGACCTGAGGACCATCAACAAGTGCTCAGCAGTTCTGTGGCTGTGAGTGCAAGAAGGTCAGCACAGCCTGAAAAACAAGCGACACAAGTTTCTGAAGGCCACAGGTAGGAAGTGTGAGGAGGGCAGATATGCACATATTAGATAAGAAAGGATTTATTCAGCTACAGCACACAGAGAGAAAGTTGTGGTCTTGATTAAATATTGAATAAATCAATAATGACGGGGAGCGAGCAATAGAGTGGGGACTTTAGTCCTATTCACTGTGTGATTATTAAGACTGTGGCATATTGTATCATCCATGATATAAGATGACGATGTGTTGTAACGCAGGTCACATTATTATTACACAATAGGAATAGTGGAAGTCACAATACCACCTGCTGACAAGTATACTGTGTGACTGTTCCCAAAAATAAAAAATAAAAAAAATTAAAACTGCTGAAGTGCACTATCGTCAGATGATAACTTGTATCCTTACTGCAAAAATATTAGTTTTCGTCCTAGAACTTTAGTGATAATGCTGGAAAAACAGAGGGTGTAACTACACAGCAGCATCACATTCCTCAGCTTCATGAAGGGACTTTTTGTAGCAACCCCTCACACTCCCACACTCTCTCACACACACTCTCACACACACTCTCACACACACTCTCACACACACTCTCACACACACACACACACAATCTGATCACCTTAACTCTACTCAAATGACAATCATGCACGACTGAGTGGGCCAACATCCCCTCAGATCTTGTCTGCTCAGCCAACACATAACATTCAATCCTATTAAAACTGAATGGAATCATGCAGCAAGACAGCCCCAAGTGCCAGGTAACGTCCTCTTTTTTTAAAAAGTAAAAGGTGGAATGCAGAATGCTTCACGGCTGACCTTATCCTCCCAACACTGATAAGAAGCCATACTTCTGGTTTTTGGCTGGAGCTGTGAGTTGGAGATCTGTGGCCAAAGTTCTCTTTGTGTGCAAGCTTTATCACTTGTAGTCAGTTTGTTTTAGAGTCATGGTGCTTTTGGATTTAATTGAGAGAATGTGATGCATGTTGGTTGTGGGTTCCACCAAACCTAGTGTCTCAAATCAATGACACATTTTACAAATAAAACTTATTTTCAACTGAACTCAGCCATTTCAGAATACGAGAACCTGTCTATCCCAAAGCTGGAAACCAAACAATGTTAAACCTGTGTTGACATCAGGCTGTTGACTGAAGCTCTACTGGCAGTCAATAAGGGAGTGACTGTACTGACTGAGAATGGCAGCTTGAGAGTTTATACTGAAAATTATTTTACCTGAAAGAAAAATATTGAATAATAATTGTGAATGCACACCGGACAAAAACCTACCACAGACTAAAAAATATCCTCTAATGTAGAAATACAGTTATGATATTTTAAGACAAAATTGACATATAGTTTAGATTAAGAAATAAAACATTATGATGTAATAAGCGATAAGCCATAGCCATGGCAAGCCATGGTAGAAGAAGCTGCATATGCATAAGGATAACAAAACTAAGATAGTAAAGCTATAAGGCTGCTAAAAACAAAAGCTGCTACTGTTATGTCTTTGGCCTGTGGATTCTCCAGTAGTTTACGGTAAAGTTATACCAACAGAAAAACATCGTGGCAGACTGTTGTGTGGTGTAGACAAAGAATGGTTTAGCTTCACTTTACCCTGTAATTAAGATATCATTACCCATGATCATATCATTAAATCAGTTCCTATTTATAATCATTACATTAAAGCACCAAAGCAGCAAATAACTGTATGTCAAATAATGGTACTGAAATGGAGTGTAGTGAGAGTATGAGAAATATATATTGATATTTATAGGGTACTACACACTAAAATTAAACTGTACACAAGTGATCTTAATAGCGTATTAACTACGAGACAAGTTTCCACAAACGTATGAAAGGTGTTTGGGTTTTTTTTCGAAGAGGAACATTTTTGTGCTCACTGCTGATGAAACTGAATGCAAAACTCAAGCATTCTTTTTATGCAAAGTCAGAAACAGATTCAGTGTCAAGTCAACAGCTGTTGCTGTAATGTTTACATATATTGATATGAGAACAAGACTATGCTGGAGCAACGCCACTTTAAATTCAGAAGTGCATACAGCTCATTTTAATCAGCATATTTTAGACCTAATTAGAAATTGATTGTATTGTAATTAGGTACCTGCAGCATAGCACATTGTGTTTGCTTTGTGATTTTACATTTTTAGGTACATTCAAACTAGTCAACACAGCAGTGCTACACTTAATACATTTAGGTTAGTTAAACTGACACAGTTTTATAAAGTGGCTGATTTAATGTTATAGTTAATTTGCTGCTGTTAAAATGTTCTGCACTGTACAGATGTGTGTTTCAACCTCCATTGCAAACTAGGTAAATTGGCAAACTTTAAAAACTTTCAGCTGTTTGCAATGAACAAATCAAACAAAAACAATTTAAACAGCTCAACACAACTAATGTTATTAAGTGCTTTCTCCTTATTAAACACAAAATGTTACTTTTAACTACTGCAGTCTCAAAACTGTTCTACCTCTTCATGACAAGTGTCTTCAGTATTTAGTAGAGCATCCTTTTGCAGAGTTGGCTTGCGGCAAATATGATACATAGCCAGACACCAGCTTCTAGCTTCATTCCTGATGAATCTTAGCCTATTCCTCATGCACAATGTCCTTCAGGTCACTTATATTATTGGATTTATTTGTGGCAACCACCTTTTTTAAATCTCATCACTGATTTTTTTATGGGGTGACTGCGATGAGCAGGATTTTGCATCCTTTTCCTTGTTTGTAAGACTCTTTTTTTGACGATTCTTCTGCCTTAACTATATTTCTAACGTGCAATCAAACATGATACTAAACAAACCCTTAGCCAATTCGGGTATTTGATGTGTTTGTCTCAAGTTGGATTGTATATCCAAGGTTTTAGCCATTGAAACTGTGGGGCTGGGTATAAAAATGGTTCCTACATGGTTAAGTAGATATTTCTGAGAATATATTTAAAGCACTGAGCACATTTTTATTATTTTATTTGAAATACATTTTGTTGAACTACAGAGCCACTGTTTGAATACGCATGGACCCAAGTGCATATGATGACTACATATAGACACATATCAACTGGATAATAATGTTGATTGCTATAATGGTATAGTTTAAAAAACTGTTTGAGTCTGGTTTACAACATGAGGATGTGGACACCAAAGACACAAGAAGAGGAACTTACCTCCTACTTCTTCCACTCCTTCCAGCAACATGTCCTTGGTAAAGTTTGATATCTGTCCAGTGAAAGACGACAGGCTTCCACCGACCTGGCCAAGAGACTGACCGAGGCCGGAGCCCAGTCCCCCCAGCCACGATGACATGTTCAGGGGAGCTGAAGACCAAACAAAAACAAAGCTGGTCCGAAGAGGACGAGGGGTCTAGCCTAGCTTTAATAACACAGGCGACAGAGTCATCAAACTCACATGTAAACGCTAAATCACAGATTAACTTCACAAACCACGTTAATCTTCCGTAACCAGTTCGCTTTTTTTTGACATACGCTCAGTCGGCGCAGACCCCGGTTAATAACAGCTGATCGTTTGGCTGAGGGAATGTGGCAAAACAAGCGAGCTACGGCACATTATGTCACAGTTAAACAGTTAATACCTTACACTGCAGCCTTATGTTGAGGTTTGTGACAGCTACGGTGAATGAGCCTCGTATTTTCAGCAGTTTATTGCCAATTTAAAAGACACATCGGCCAGAAAAGTGCCACCTCAACTGCAGCCATTATGAACTCGGCTGTGGCGGCGATGGCTGTCAGGTTTGACGTGGACACGGACACGGAAGCGGTGCATTGTGGGATACTGGAGGACCAACAAATCCAGGGTGCGTTCAAGAGCCGCACTGACAGCTCAACTCTGACTCTATAATTGTGTATATTTTGTAGAAATAATATAGATTTTTCCAAAGTAGAAGTAACTAAAGAAATATATTTGAAGAAATGCATTTAAGTCTGAGGTAATTGTACTTTACTGGACTAGCTATTTATATTTTTCTGCTACTTTAATTCTACTACATTTCAGATACAAATATTTGACATTTATTTTAGTGTAGTTGCAGATTATTAATATATAAGTAAAATGAATTATTATGAATTATTCTAGATTATTATAGTATTTAAATTTTGTGCTAACTCTCTTCACTACCTTTATTGATAACTTTAGTTGCAAGTTACTTGTAAGATTCATATAAATACAAAATGTAAACAAGTTCATTGTTGCAATTATTACATCCTATACTATCGCATACCATAAACTCAACTTTGACAGTTTCTCATATATGTATTATTACAACGCTTCTATTACTTAAATCATAGTGTATCCTACCACTATAATACAAACAGAATATATAACCTAAACTGAAATTTACTCCTAAATTAACCATGCTGAACCTAAATGTTACAATAATAATGCATGTATTTTCAGAGTTTCATACTTTTATTACAAATTTAGAAAATTTGCAAATGTGCAAATAGTTCTTCCTATCGTATTTATTGAGGTTGGGGAACTTTCAAGATACATTTAAAAGAAGATGCATGAAAAAAAAAAGACCCGGTGTCCTGAAGCACCTGAAATTCAAAGTCCTACATTAGATACTAATTTCCTGACTGGTAAGAACTGGTAATCGACTTCACACGATTAGTTTGTCACTCAAACGCTACTGACGTTTGCACAGCATCATCTCATTTAAATAAGAAAAATTTCCTCCAGAGAAGCAGAACTGATATTTTTCTACATAAAAAGTATTTTGCGTTGTTTTGTGGCTGAGAAAAAGCAAGTTCATTTTGTTTCTTCTAACTTGTTTATTAAAAT
>OMLM01000140.1:46921-84020 GCA_900302695.1 Helostoma temminkii | reverse complement strand
TTAAAATATTTATTACATAGTGTTAAATACAATCTCTCCAGAAAACAGATGTTTGATTTAATGTCCTTTCAGCAGACCACCAGTACAATGTATCATATATTTATATTTAATTATTTTGAAACTCAATGCAGTTGTCAGCTACCAATGATCTGTTGGAAATGATGAAGAAGAAACAAGAACAAATGTCTTTAATTCATATAATTTCTGTGCAAAACAGGGAGAACCAGGTCCCAGAGCCCATATCCCAGCAGCTTCTACCATCCTTACACAGAAGGCAGTAGAACAAACAGCTTTAAATACTTAAATGTAATCCTTCTATCTTCCGTCAGGATGACCGACATGCATTTCTGGTGTGTACGTCAGGAGAACAATCATCACCCAAAGGTGAAGTACAGCCTGTTAAACATAAAATATTGTTAACCTCTGATAACTGTGTTAATCAACATGGGAAAACACAACACCAATTTTTAAAAAAATGCTCACCATGTACAAGATGACGAAAACTCTGGCCATGGGGTAGCGCCTCAAGAAAATTCCCAGTCTGATGCTAATGCGAAAAAACAGATTTACCACTGAGGAAAGTATTTCACAATGTAATTACAATATAATAGTGATAAAGGAAAGAATGTGAACTCTTACCTAAAACGGTCAATAGTGCTGGCTGCTTTGCGCACTTTGCCATACACTCCTGGACTGTCCTGGTCGCTGAATAGGACTGGTGTGTTTCTTTGACGAGCTCCTGAAAATATACAACACATAAACCAAAACACAGCACAAAATTACCTAATCGTTAAAACAAAACAAAACAAAAAAACATTAAAAACACTGCTTTTTAGATAAAAAATTTAGCATATTCCACTGTTTTGGTGGATGAAACCGTACCAACATGATAAATCAACTGCTATAGTTTAAAATTTTAATTTCCTACCTGGTCCCTCTAGGCCACTCATATTGATTGCTGGCCCTCCGCTTTGTCCACCCTGTGCATTCTTCAGTTGCTGTTCCAGACGCTCCAGCTGGAAGACAAGGGAGCTTTTCTCTGTACCCAGAGCCTCCAGCATTGTCTGTTTCTGGATCAGCGTCTCAGTCAGCTGGTGGAGCCTATTCTCCAGCTCTGTTTGGCTGCTGCTGCTGAGAGTCTTGTTAGTTAACTGCAAGAGTAAATATATACCAGGATATGAGTCATTACAGCTGACAGCTGTAGTACCTTGGTACGGTTAAAAAAAAAAAAAAAGTCTAATTCAATCAAGGATTAGCACATGGACCAAAAAAACCTCACTCTCACATTATAGATGAGATGCGGCCCAAGCCTGGAGGAACAGGCCTTGTCATTCACATATACAGTATAATGACAAAGGGGACCAACCTGGTTCCTGAGTTTTTGGATTTCATCTTCTCTGTCTTTGATTCGACTTTGCAGAGTGGTTTTGGCTCGATGTTGCTCTTCCTCAAGGTACTGCAGTTCCTATGATTAAAGAAATACAAGATTTCTGTTTAAGCAGATGTGAACCTATTATGTAAAAACAAATAACACTCTTTTTCTACAGTGGCTATTTTAGAACATGAATGTCTCCTTACCTGTTTGTAGCGCTCAATCTCAGCATCCATCTCCTGTTTTGCTCTGTTCTGCAGGGCATGTTGCTCCTGTAAATGCGCCTGCTGCTCACGCCATGTCTCTGCCTCTGTTAGAGCTTGGTTCTCCAAATCCTGAGAGAGAAAAACAGACTCACTTGTAGAGCTGAAACAGCAGCACAGACACAGCAGATCAAAGCACATGTCTTGAAACAATGAAGTCATTGCCACACTGGACCAACATAATTTATTTTCCTGGCATTTACAGCATCTCACCTGTATTTCTGTTCGAAGTGTTTGCACTTGCCCCTGCAGCTTTTGGATCTCCTCCCTTTGCATTTCCTTCTCATGACGCAGTTCTTCCAGCTCCAGTGCCATTGCCCCACTGCCATCTAGTGTGTCCAGACCAGATCCCTCCTTCAGACTGCTGATCAACTTCTCTTTAGACTACAAAGACATTTCAAAGACTATCAAGATAACTTCACCTAGCTCGCCTAAAACACTTTAAATAAGTAGTGGTGCAACTTATATACGATCTCAGCAAGCTTACTTGTAATATGCGTGAAGCTTTCTGCTTGTAGTCTTGTAACTCCTGCTTCACAGACTCAGCTGCAGCTTTAGCACTTTTCAGTTGCTGTTGGAGATCATCAACCCTGAACTTCTCTTCTGCAGTTCGGCGCTCTGCTGCGGTCACCGTCTCTGCAAGCGTCTGCCTCTCAGCCTCCAGTTTGGACAGTCGACCAGAATACTCACTCTGCACAAGAAATGAGGATCAGTTAAGTCTTACCATTTACAATGGAGTTAAAAGCTGACAGAGATTTTGTTAAGTATCAATCATATACACAGAGGAGCAAATAGAATTATACTGTATCTACCTGTATCTGCCGGTAGCTGTCCTGCTCCCTCCTCAAAGCCTGTTCAGTTTCTCGTAGCCTCTCCTGTATTGTCTCAAGAGCTTTGGACTGCATGCTGCTCCCCTCTGTGTGGTCTTGCATTATTCTAAAAAGGAAAAAGGTATGATATCAAACGTCTTCAAAAACTTAATCTGATCATCAAAGGATGATCACAAGAGAGTACCTTGACTGTTCCTTCTGTGCCTCCTCCAGTGCAGCGTTGCGGACCTTTAGCAGCTGATCAGCTTCATCCAGTCTGATTTTCAGGACTGCAAGTTGACCATCTTTGGCTGAAAGAGCCTCTGTCAGGTCATCAACATGTGACCGAAGTTCCCGTAACGTCCGGTCAGTCTGAGACTGCTCCGAGTTCCACCTGTCTGCACGAAGTCTGGCCTGGTTCAATTCTGCAAAAGAACTTGATCAATACTGAGGCAGATATACATATAATGCATGCCATCATTGCTCCTATGTTGTGTTTCCTCTCACCATCTTGCAAGTCTTTTGCTCTCTGGATGACTGAAGCCATCTCCTGGTTGAGGGAAGCCACCTCACTGCGGAGCAGCTGGTTCTCCAGACGCAGACTGGACATGACTTGGCTCTGTGGCTCTTCTGTGGGAGCAGGAGGCTCCTGTCTGCTGGACTCCTGAGGGACAGCCAAGCCTGAGTCTGAACTCTCAGTGTCTGTGGTGAAACAGAGGTGAAAACAAAAGGCACAAATTACGTTCACATTTTAACACCTGAATTGAATTTTGCTGGACAAATTTTATATGTTATAATTACACATTATATACTTGTGTATGTAAATAAAAATGTGTTATATGAACAAATCTGAGAGTCTTTCATATTGTAAACATGCACTTGAAAAAAAAAAGACAAACAGCCAGCATAAAGAAAGCTCTTTTAAAATCAGTGTTCCTGTATTTGTTGTTTAAGAACATGTAATATCAATTAAATGTATCCTTAATGTCAATTTTTAATAAAAATAAATGTTGCTGTTACTGCAACATAATTTGCAGTTATGATCTAGCAACTGCTGTATGTCTGATCTCATGCATCACCTTGGCTCTGCTCTTTAGCAGAGCTCTCCTCTGATGTTTTGATGCTGTGAGCAGACAATGAGCTCATGCTGGACGCCCTGGATACACCACGGGTCGATGGGGGCGTGGATGGGACTGAGGGGATGGTGGGAGGTATGACAGAAGGAGGAGGTGTTGGATTCTGGGCCTCAGTAACTGGAACAGTCTCTTTGACAAGTTCTCGTCTAGAGTCCCTCCTACTGCTGTTGACAGGGGGATCTGAGCTGTTCAGAAAGTCAAAGAGCATGTCGTCGTCCACATTCTGGTCACTCTTTTTGGGCCTCACAAAACCAGAAGAAGACTTGGCAGAATTGGGTACGCCTTTGCCAGAGCCAGAGGGGGCAGTGGCTACATTGGCTATGCCAGCCTGGAGGGTTGTATTGGATTTCTTGATGTTGCCAGCTGCTGAAGAGATGTAGCTTGGTGCATCATGAGAGGATGCATAGGCATTATGTTTAACAGCTGTGCTGGCATTGTAACCTGCATCATTATATTCGTAGGATGATGAAAGGGACGATGTGCTTAGTTGGTTTTGGCTGAGGGCAGAGGCAGCTCCCTGGTCCACTTTATTAAGAAAGTCTTCAGCTTTCCCGGCCAAATCAGCAAACCATGACATTTTGCATCCTAATGGCAAAAACATAACAACACAAACTTTAATTCTTATAGACAGGTTCAGACACATTAGGGTTTAACTGACAATAATATGCTTTAATGCATATTTTAACACATTTTCTAACTTAAAGGATAAAAAGCAGGATGTAATTACTAAATTAAGAAGTGTGACTTTCCAAAAATGATATAGCATATAAAATCACATCTTGTCCTTTAGCAATACACTGTAATTAAGAGCAGTGAAAGTCAGTAATTCAATGAACAGACTGGCTGACCACTTAAGAGGAGCTGCTCGTGAACTAGCAGTGTGTGTGTGTGTGTGTGTGTGTGTGTGTGTGTGTGTGTGTGTGTGCGTGCACATGGATGAGTGTGATAAGGGTGTAGCATTGAGCATTGCCTCAACAATCAACAAATGTACATTTTATACCCCTGCATTTAACACAAAACCAGAATGATGTGTTTGTGACAGAGAGGTCTGACACTAGAAAACTGATTTTAAATTATTATGCTAGAAGAAGAATATGTTGTATGAAAGGCAATCTTGGTCCAATAAACATTTTAGATAAGTGTGGTGTGGAAACCTGAAGCCACACATGAACAGACTTTCAGTGACATGGAAGACAGCTTGTTTGCAGTAGTGATATATATCTAAATATTTAGAAATTGTGTTTTAATGATTTAATGACAGGTTAAGAATTTCGAAACTGATATGTGACTGTTTTATGCAAATGTTATATGAGCCATCATATTTTTAAACATGTCTAGAAAGGGGATCGTTTACACGATTACGTTAGGGCTATCGTTTAAGTGTAAAATCTACCTGTAATTACTGGAAGCCTGAAAGATTTGCTGAACCCTGTCTGTGTAGACTGTGTACACAGCTAGCATGCTAACTCAGTAGCGCAACAGTAAAATCTGGCTAGTAAATTTTTTTAACAACAACACCGTTTTGTAATAAAATACATGGGCATTAACTAGTTATTACGAGAGTCACCGAAAGCTGAGCTCCAAGTGTAAACAATAGTTCAAAATAAATTCCATCACTGATAAAGCTAACAGGCAAGTTAGCTGCTAAAGAAAATCCCTCCTACCGTTTGAAACGACGTACAAATCTTGAAAAGTCTCCGGCCACTTGACAATTACCGAGGTTTAACGGCATAAAATCATGCACGTAATAAAGAAAAGAAAACGGCTGAATGAACACAATCAAATGACATTATCTGGGTAAAGGGATATTAGTGATCTTCTCAATACGTGGACCAGGAAGCGCTGCTAGCAAGGACCCCAAAACAGAGCGTCTTCAGAAAGGCCTGATCAAAAATGAACCAATGAGGTTTCCAGTTCTTGTTTGTTTAGTGATATCAATATAAATATATGCCGTGGCTAAAAGTAAATAAATGCATTTAACCACGTACGTTATTTAAGTACAGTAACTTTTAATATATCGTGAAAAGCATTTTATATCATATATACATGTATGAAACAATGACTTCATGCTGTTATGTAGCTTGTATAATATAAAAACTTAGTGTAAAATAACTGTAGTACATTTACTCATTTACTGTGCTTAACTATAACGTATACAACTTACATTCCCCGTGAATATTTCCAGTTTTTTGCTGCATTATATTCTTTATACATTTTCGAGGGAAACTTTTTACCACAATTCTCAGTAACTTTATTAGGTACTTTTGGATTCATTTTCACAATACAAAATGCAATCAGAAATTAAGATTTATTATTATAGATTAAGATGCTGCACTGATCACTGGTGGATCACTGGTGGAAACTTATCAATGTAACCTCATTTTTAGGTCTCATCTACAGGCAGACATTTTAAAGAAATGCACGAGTACATCTGAAATGGACCGATCTCAGAAGGGTTACAGAAGCATGAATTTTCTTCTAATGCCTTTGTACTTTACCTTAAATCCATTTTAAATGTGGGGCTTTTGCTTGTAATAGAGTATGTCTACACTGTGGTACTGTCGCTTTTACATAAGGCAGACATAAATTAGTGTTGAGCAAATCTTATTTGCAAAATTCTAGCAAGCAGATAGTCTATTTATTAACTAGGTTTAGCAATTGTTAAGGAGCTGCTTAAATTTCCAAAAACTATTTTGCTATGAGATCACTAAACAGGTTAACAGCGCTAGAATTAGTATGCTGTATATTATCGTTCCCCCATGCGGAAAAATACTTTCACAGATTAGCGATGTTCACAAGTTCAGCCTGTTTTCAACGAATAAAGTGGAAAAGTCAAACACACAAAACCAAACCACTTATCAGTCTTCTCTGATAACATCTCCACTATTCCAGCTTCTGAAACTTGTGAACTACACAATAGTGTAATAATAGATGTTATTATCTGTGAAGCAAACTCCTGAATTTAAATATTCACAAGAAGAACAAGAAAGATTAATTAGGTACTATAGGTCTGGTTCACTATATTCCAAACTTTCAGACTGAAAAGAAAAACAATCTCAGCAGGTGACTTTTATTGCCACAGTCTCATAAAAAAAAGAAAAGAAAAAAGAAGAGAGATAAACTGTTGTGTTATGAAACAGTGCCTCTTTATTTTTTCTGCACTCACTCCAAAATGCATATTTACATGGCATGCCACATCAATACAGGAACTGACTATGGACACAATAACACGTATAATCTGCTCTGGGAGTTAAAGGTAAGGGAATTGTCTCACAAACAACCAACCAGGAGATAGCAGAAATGAACCAACAGTTTTATAACCAGGTCATCCATAGAAAAAGGTTCCTCTTAAATTGGGCTGCTTCAAGATTTAAAAAGTGATAAAAGGTCCAGTTGACATGAACTGAAATTATCACATTTTTCACGGAGAGCTGGCATCACAGTCAACTCAGAGATGGTGATCATCTACTCTCCACAAAAAGCCACGAGGCTGCTAAGATTCAGGATGGACTGCAAGGGCAGATGATCACACATTTACGGGGAAAAACATTTACAATATTTCATTGTTGGTGAAGACAGACTGGTCTACTCCATCACCAAGTTATTCCAAAATGCTTCAAAATGATCTCCTTGTTCCAAGTAGCACTCCAGAAGCACAATGTCCTTTCAGAGAGGAAAAATAAAAGACAAAAAAAAAAAAGTGGAATCCAGGTGATCCAAAAAAGGGGGGAGGAATTAAATACAAGAAAAAAACTCAATATACTAGTGTGTGTGTATGTGTGTGTATGTGTCTGTGTCTGTGTGTGATAATGCAAAAATAAAAATCAACAAATAGCTGGACAAGTTTCTTCCAAGAAAGATCCATAGAGAAAAATACCGTCTTCGTTTTATCAGTATTTCCTCTGTGTTCAGGTAAAGAGTCTGTTGTATTAACATATCTTCCATTCACACTCCCAGTTGCTCTTCTTTAAACACACACACGCGCTCGCACACACATACATACAGTCTTGCAGAGCCATTTACACATGCAATGTGGTTTCTGAATGATACACTGGCCATATCAGATCAGCCCCCTCCTCTTCTTGTAGTCCTCCAAATTGAGAGACCTGCGAGGAGCCCCGTCCTTCACAGGCAGCGCGTTGGAGCTCACGGACAGAGACTTTGCTTCTGCAAAATAAATCACAGCAAAATCAGTATGCTTGTGCTAAATTCCAATAACTTTATCACTCTATTCTGCAACCAAGTAAAACATAAATCCAACTTGAAGCATACAGTAACATACACATAGTGTGTACATGAGGAGAATCACTTCACCTGCACTGGGAACCTGTAGGTCAATCTTAACATCAAAATCGTGGACTTTAAACAAGTCTTCTGAGAGGTCAGTGGTTGGCTTGGGGACATCTTTGTCTTTCAGGTTTGCTTGACCCTGTGACAAAAGATCAAACAAAAAAATATTAGAAGAAAAGTAAAGGCCTGTGAAATATTATACACTCACAGGTCCAAAACATTAGACACCCTTTTACATAACATACTCCACTATGACTCCAGCACCCAAAATGCCCTTAATAATGCACATATAGTGGAATTATCACATTTCTGACAGTTTTAACTTAAAAACTGAAAAATATAACTTATAAACTTAAATATGCTGTAAATGTAGAATTCATGGCAGAGCTGTTGTATTGGATTGTATTAGATTGTACAGGTGGCAATAATGTTATGCCCGATTGGTGTGTGTATATGAAATACAAGTTCCTTCTGCAAAATGTGTTATTTATGCTTTACATAAATAATTAGTGCACATTTCATACGTTCAAATAAACCAGATTACATTTAGTATTCTCTATCCACTGAGGTGTGAAACTCACACTACACTGGCACCTGCATCTTTTTTACTCAAAAAATTTAGCAATATCATATTCAGTCTCAAAATGTCTTCCTACATTCTGATAGCAGCAGACAAAATGGAAAATATGTCACACCTGAAGAAACAGCACAGCAACAATACAACAAGAAGTTTCCTGTTTGCATTAGATTTCTTGCTTGAACAGGACTACAATCAGCATCTGGCATCATTTCCACCTCCCTAAACACACATTTGGGTGGGTGGAAGATGCAGAAAAACATCCTCTAAACCTCTTTATTGTCAGAGAATGTCCTGCTCACCTGTTTGTTCTTATCTGCACTAGAAGGATCTGGTGTCGACCCAGAGCCATATTTCTGATTCAGATGAGCAAGAATAGCTGCATGGACTGATGGGTCTCTCGCCTGGAGAACAGCAACAACATGTGGTTAGATTCACGTAATACAAATCCATTCAGCAATGTTTACTGCATTGTGGAAACACAAGATGAAAGCATTACATACATTAGACACCATAGTGGGCTTGCACTGCCTTCGCGTGAAAGGATCCATTTGTTGGTTTTTGGCATTTTGCCCTTCAGCCTGTGAGAGAATAAGGGAACAGATTTTAGGTCATTTGTTCTAACAGAAGTACAGCTTGACCCACTGACCTTTTATAGTGATCAAATTAGCTGTAAAACTGCAGAGTAAAGTATATCTTGTTCCTATACATGCAACAGGTGACAGCTTTAAAAACGTATTTTAGTGGTGCACTAGAATAATGTCGCATGAACATTCAGGAGCTTATGTTACACATCCAACCCTCTTCTCCTCTCACACTGCGAGTGGTCTGAAGTGAACGACGGCGTGACTGAAATGTGGCAGCATTTCAAGAATTTAGAGGGTAGTGGTTATACCATCTGTAACTACTGTGAGAAGAAACTACTGTTTTCAGAAAAGCACAATATATTTGCAAAAACTGAAGATTCTCTCTATAACACTTTTACTTGCCACTGAGTTTGTGTTTGTGTCACACATTCAGTGCAAACACAAGGTACAGGTTATAAAAGAGGTGCATCAACTTTTCTACAAATCAATTAAAAATCAAATCGCTTCCATGATCACAGCTTGTACTTCAAAATGTATCTTTTAAATGAAAGGGTTTACTATATAGCCTAGATATAATGTTGTTTTTAAAACCTAATCTTTACACAAATACTAAAAAGAATTAGAGCACCAAGCAGATATATTGTAAGTCAAAGACACTTACCACAAGTGCTTTCTCAGATTCAACAATGTTCCAGCTTCTGTTCCTCTGATTAATATAGCTGCATCATAAATAAATGTGAAGAATCAATGACAATTCTGTCTTGATGCACAACCAGCTCAAAGACAAACTGCCAAATTATTTTGCTAGTGTTGCAATATAATTATTATTTGAAGAATGAGGATGCTGAGGTACAAAATTATTTTTCATACTTTCCTTACATGTAACCAGTGAAAGAAACAGAACTGGTGACAGAGGACATTTGGGCAAGTTTGCTGAAATTAGAACACATTTCATATTTCATTCATGTTTCTACTGTAGCTTGTGTACCTGATGGCAGAGATGTTCTTGGTCCTCTGTCGGTCAAGTGCTTCTGCCCTTTCCTCAAGCTCGTTTAGTTCGTCTTGAATCACTTTCGCTTTCTCACCATCTCCGCTCTCTTCTGCCATGGCCTGGAATCAGAAGAGATAAAATTAATAAAAGAGACAGATAGCTGCAAACTGATAGATTTAGATATATATATATAAAATTGCTGTCGTTAGCAGGCATGTTTATTTATTTATTTTCTTTTTAAAAGAGGGCAGAGATCATTATGAACAAACTACATCTTCTGCGTGTCATTTGTTTTTACCTTATCCTTAAGTAACTGCGTTTTCTTCATGGCATAATTTGGTGGAGCTTTACGGAATCTGTCCTTCTCTTTAACAATCTGCAGAGAATACAAGAAGAAAAAAAATAGGTTTGATAGCAGTTCATAACACACGTGGCCAGAAAAATCTGTTAACATTAAAGAAACACACTTACATCCTCTATGTCTTTGTCATTGAACTTATAGTTCAGAGCCTCTTTGATAGATTGTTCCTTTTTGGTGATTTCGTCAAGAGTTGGTACTTGCATTCCAGCAGCCATCATCTGAAGGGAACATCAGAGAACATTTTTTTGGCAACTGTCTTATTAAGAAATTTAGATTCTTTCTTACACAATGTTGCTGTTTTTTCAAAATCTACATACTGCTTCTTTCCATTTCATGAATTCGCTTTCTGTAAACTCCTGATTTGATACAAACTCAAGCCTGAAAACCCGTGTGTCGCCTCCATGCCTGAGGAAAACAAAACATTACCAGGTCACATTTTTGGGGTTGAGGGACAACTGAAGTGAGGGTCTGTTAACATATAGTTTAGTTTTGCTATTTTAATATGTGTAATATTGGTGACTGAAAGCTGACCTTAATTGTAATCCCTTGTTTGTTCTTGTTGATCCAAGTTGGTAAACCTTCGCTGTCTCCACCACATCGACGATTTCAGCAACCTTTTAAAACAGCAAGGGGGAACTAAAATTACAGCAAACTTCACTAACAAACCTTTATTTATCTACAAATATTTGTTAAGAGTGGCAAATCTTGAATAGATATCAGAAGTGTTACTGTGATGCCAAACTCACCCTATAAACTGGTTTACTGCTGCTGTTCCCAATACCTATCCTTACAAAGCAGCCAGTCACAGTCTTAGCAAAGAAGGGCATGTGGCACCAGCGCTCCAGCTTATGTCTGGACAGACGGACCCTGTTTAGCTCATCTGGTAGTGAAACAGGCTGTGACTTTGGTGGAGTTTCTTCTTTTCTGTTAGAGTAACACATTGAAGGGTTACTTGAAATCCAAAGCAAAGTTTCTTCCAATGATAATGTTTTAATCACCTATAACACTAGACACTAAATTATACTTACTCATCATCATCATAAGATGATGAACGTGAACTCCGATCACTTTTAACTGATGATTTGTCATCATCTTCTTCCTCCTCCTCCTCATCATCAGAATAAACTTCACTTGTCTTCAGGGGCTGACGTTTGGCCAGCAGTTCAGCTGATCAACGAAGAGATGAAAGGTCAGCATCTAGTGACGATTAACTGTTCAAAAATCACAGCACAAAGACATAAAATCACACTTACCTGTTTTGTTTTTCTTCTTCTCACGCTCAGCTTTCAGTTCTTCCATGGCCTGGGATTTTTTGTCAAGTTTTTCATCACGTTTGGATCTTCTCTCCTTGTTGTGTGACATGACCTGAAGTGGGTCGAACATTAAATACACACAATGCATCAAACTGGTGTGATGCTGCAGACCTGGAAATATAATGACCTGTAACTTTACAGCTGAGTTTTATAAAAAACAAAACAACAACAACAACAACAACAACAAAACAATAATGACGCTAACACTGTTTCAAATGTCAATAAAACTGAACTCACCACTTGGGTATCTTGAACCTGAGATTGCTTCCTTTTTTCTTGCTCTTCCTCCTGCTTCTTTTTCTTCTCCTCTTTCTCCTTCTTCTTTGCAGTCTTCAGCTTCTTCTTAATTTCAAACCTGTACAAACACATGTAGTCTTAAATGTAAAGCAATGAGCACACACACACACACAGCAACACTAAAATTGCTAAATGCTTATATCACATTGAAGTAAAAACAAAAGAAACAATTTATGCCATGAATTAAAGATTTTTTCTGCACATTAATCGCCACTCACCGTCTCTTCAGCATCTCTCGTTTTTCGATTCTGTTAAACAACTCTTGCTCTCTTTCCTTCTCTGTCATCTGCTCCAGACGAGCTCTGTCCTCTGCATCTCCCATCAGGTCATCATCATAGCCGTCCCTGAACACCTCGTCCTCAGAGGAGTCTGAGTCTGAGCTGGGGGATGAACTGTTACTCTCTGAATCAGACACCTCACCTGAAAAAGAGTATTTCGTATCACAGTTCATATTCATATTCGGAAAGTTATTGTCAAAACTGATAAAATTAACTTCACAAATTAGTACTGAACATTATAGGCAACATGAAGACTGACCAAATTCGACTGTTATTTCATTTGACTGTAAGTTTACAGTATTGCCACCTATAATTTTTTCAATATGTGTAATATGATATAACACTCATAGGAAAAATTATTATTATTATTAAGGAAATAATTAGAAGTTGGTGTAAATGTCTTTTTTTACATTTCTCCTTGCTAAGCGTATCTTAATAAGCTTGGACACTTGTACTTTACAGATATTTTCCATGCACTAGAGGTTTTCCGTAACTGTGAGGACCTCGTGAAAAGCAGGACACACCAATAAACAAACGGCTTAGATGCTACACTGTGTGCCAGTTGGGATAACAGGGATGAATCAGTGAGTCACATAATCCCAGTCACCTGAAATACCTGTGGACGTGGCACCCTGGTGGCTTGCAGCCAACAGTTTACAGTATGTCTGGTTGTGGTTCTGACTGCACTTTATGTAAGACTACCCAACTTGTGTACAAATTAGATGTGGGAAGCTGAGCTGCAATTAACATCTGTGTCTGAACCTTTTAGACATATACAGTTACTGAGGAAACTGTGGCTTTTTAAAGATGACCTGATTACACCAGATACTGATTCTGTGAGAACCTTGTGAAGATGGGGGGAGAAAAAGGTTAGACAATTTGTCAATATAAAGCATTTTCTCAGTGACTGTAAACACATACCCTCCTCTGGTGCAGAGCTTTCAGCTGAGCTATCTCCATCTGAGCTGCCGGATGCTGTTGCTTTATTAACCTTCTTCTTTGTGGGGTTTTTCTTCTCAGACCCTTTCCCCTGCTTAACTTTCTTTTTGCCTTTGGTGCCACCCACAGTCCACTAGACAAAGAAATGAGAAATTCAGTATTAGGTTCTCAAATAGCTATAAGTAACAGAACAGTATATATCATTAGTTATTAGTTATAGTATATATACTTTTTGTTATGTCTCAAAATGAAAAGTAAAAATCTTTTGGAACATACCTCGTCATCACTGTCAGATGTCTCAGAGTCTGTAGAAGCTGCAGGTTTGCCAACTGGCTCTTCCTGCTCACCTGAATCAACCCTCTTCCTCTTTGCCAAAGACAACAGCTCCTAAAAATGAGAACACAATGATGTGGTTAAAAAAAGATCATCCAGTAAAATTATAGCCTCAAAATGTGTAGCTAAATGTCTGAAGGTTCTCTGTCCTTCAGGTCATGGTTATCCCAAAGGTTCTGTTAAGTAGCAACTGGACTTATTTTATGAAGAAGAAACATCTTCAAGAACCAAGAAATAAGTCCAGTTGCTACTTAACAGAACCTTTGGGATACATAGTCTCAACGTTGTAAAAATGAAGCTGTCCAGTGGGATGGTATAAGCATGTTGTAGTGAACAACACAGGTGTGAATCCAATGGCACAAGTCACATTTATAGGCGAGATGCATTTTAACTCATATACAACAACAGTTTCAAATGTGAAGGTTGAACTTATATAATATTTAAGGACCAATTAGCCAGCTCTGCAAAATGCTTATACCAGAACAAATATCCTCCACATGTGATGCAGCTGATATCCAGTACTCAAAGCAACCTGCCAAATGACCACTCTACTCTTTCTGACTTGCAGTATGGGCAGGAGTAAATGTGCATTTTTGTTTAGTAGTGGTCAGTTTCCCACAGATAAAATTACATTAGAACAAGGAGGCAAAATCCAGCCACAAGTGAGCATCAATACACATTCTGATGGTGATGTGAGCAGCAGTCTGTCTCAACAGGATTTATGCAGAACTTTGCTTCAAGACACCACTTAAGACAGGCATTACAACTGTATTATAAACAAATGCACAAAAGTGAAACTGCATCCTCCTCCACATAAAAATGTGGAAAAAGTTGTGATCTTTCAGGTGGATATTGTGCTTTTATTCATGATGGATTTTTGGCTACATTTTTATTGCCACTGCAATTAATGTCTCATGTTACACACACACACACACACACACACACATTGCAAAAGTGATTCCAGTTAGTTCTACACATCAAGGTTTGCAGATTTTAAAGCTAGCACTAATTTCACACTGGTACTCTGTAATACAATTGATAATGTTTTGGGTATCAGTACTGACAGAGACAAAGTTGGCTGCCTACTTCTGACTCATGACTCCAATACAAGCAATTTAATACAACTAATATTTTAGTGTCTCAGCAATGTCCGACCTTGATTTAACGTAAATAAGTGACCTCAATTACTTCCACAAACTAAATAGAAATAGTAAGCACTGGTGTCAAATGGGTACTTTATTATCTGAGCAATAAAAATAGAATACGCAAAGTTGCATTGATCAAGGTTGTAGAGACCTGGCCAGCTCTTAGATACCAAATACATGTTAATGTATTCAGGCATCGATGCTATTCACTCCATGTATGTGAGATATGTGTACCTCCTTGCTCTAAAAAGACAAGTTAACAATATTTCAAACGAACAGTCCAACATTTCTGCTCAATATAATATTTGCTATTGTTTAAACTGGCCTTTATTTATTCATGAGTGAGTTTTTAAATGGAAGTGATGGTCAACAAAATCCACAGTGCCTGTTCTGCAAATATAATTGCAAATGTTTTAAAAAACAGTCTGATTTCATAAAATCAAAGAGGAATCTTACTAAGTGCAGATAAACTCTGGAATGTACTTTCGCACAAAACAAGGACACCACGTTTTGTGCACAATAACTTGCACAGAAATTGTATTAGGAAGTAACCCTTGAATTTCCAGAATGAACAGGGGAAACAATTACAATAAAATGTCAATGCTCAAATATTTTTGGACAGACTTAAAAAATACAGCTACCTTTTCTGTGTTTTTGTCTCAAGCTAAGAATAATACAAAAGCATACTAATATATACTGCTGCCCCAAAGGAGCACGTCTCTGATCTTGTATTCATAACATGTGCCTGAGGATTGATTATTTGGCAGAGCACTGAGAGGTAATTTAAATGGCAGTATATTGCTAATAAACGTGACTGAAGCAGTAGTCCTGGACACATCTTCAGACTCACTTGTGAGACCGGAAAACTCTTTATTCAGATTGCCAAAACTAGTGTGACAACAACAACGAAACACAAGTTTAGCTCAGTGCCCCTGACGTCATTCAAGAGCTAAGGTACTCCTGGCTAGCTAAAACAAGTGCGACTCCACTGCAGCTTCAGTTTCTGCAGTTACTTGTATAGTTTAACCCCTAACAAACAAATTATCAAAACGTACACGGTCACAGCCAAATAGCTCACTGCTCAAAAACATTATAGGGCCCATGGCGCGAAATTTTCACGGCAACATATTATACTGCATGATTACTACTGAGTCTCTCGGAATGCAACCTTCACGTTAGGTAACAACTAAGCTCACTGGTGCTAACAATACTTTCTATATCATCTCAATCGATTTATGGTGCAGTATACCTTACAGAAACACTTGACAATTTCTCTGACTTGATGAGTGGCGTGTTTTCTAAGAAAGAAAGCAATCATGTAAACAACAAGGGCCCTCTCTCAGATTGTTCAAGCGAGGCCAGGCACGGCGCAATCAGTTAGCATACATTAGCTTCACACCAAAGTGTTGACAACCCAACAAGCGAAGGGTTGTAACAATCAGAAAAACTGGCACCTACCTGATCTAAATTATCGTCACTAGCACTGTCTTCGGAGTCAGAGTCAATCACGACTCGACCTTTCCGCTTCTTTACATTCACCATGATTAGCTGCACAGCTAACTGGTTAGCTACCTCTGTGTCGTCTAGCTTAAATGTTTGAGGTTAGCCGTTGCTGCTACCTAGCTAGTTGGCGCTGCAGTTAGACACACAAAGGCTCTACTGAGCATGCGCGCTCGTTTGGCTACCGTAGTTATCAGTGGAATAAATATCTCAGTAAGTGAAATGAAATTCATATTATATCCTTATGTTTATGTTATTTTTCATTAACTGCGTTAGGGGTAAGCAAAACAAAGGAAAACACTGGTTCACTCTGCGAGGATTTTGAGATGTGACGCTAAGATGGGAACCACATATGTTTAGTTAGTGTACCGGTCAGGACGGGAATCGTTGGTGCACTAGTGCTACATTCAAGATCCTCAATGTACTGTTGTTATAAATCAGTTCAATGTGTTTGGGTCGCTTATCAGTACGGTTTTACCCGTATGTATGCTGAATGCAGCCCGAGTGCTTCCTAGTTTTCTGCCGTGTGAATCCGGACAACCTTGGGTTTGTGAGTGGATGTGTGGTTGTAATCTACAACAGTGTTTTAAATCGATAACGTCATAGTCTAATATCTAATAGTCTAATATCCATCCGTCCCGTTTTAGGTACGTCCCGCACAACATGATCAGAGTGAGTAGTAACGGATTATGCTAAGCTAACTGTTTTGAATGTTACATTAGATCTCCAGAATATTGAAAATAGATTTAAATGTTTTTTTAACTGTCGTGTATTTCCTCAGTAATACTGTTTCTACAATTCTACAATTATTGCACCTTTTACTTTCCTATAACGTTATTGATTTGACAGTTTTATTTACTAGTTACTTTATAGATGCACACTACCAGTTTGGGACTCACATAGAAATTACCATGTTTTTAAAAGGAAAATTATTTTTATAGTATGAAATTGAGCAGAAGTAAACTGTAGGCATTGTTAATATTGGAAATTACTAGTGTTGCTAGAAACAGCTGTTTTTAAAGGGATATTTACATAAACATACAGAGGCCTATAATCAGCAAACATTAGTAGTTTTCCAGTAGCACATTGTGTTTGCAAGGTTGTTCAAAAGAATAACTGATGATATTGATAACTTTTGCAATTATGGTAACATCATACTTTGCACTTAAAAAATTCCTTTCTCTGTGATGTATCCCAGCAGTGAACCATCCAGATCAATACTAAAATGTCCCTGCCAAAGCTCATACGCTTCCCCTCAGTGAGGCTGCTCAGTTCCATCCATCACCACCAGCTGCTGCTTCCCTCCATCACTCCTCTTACTGTGCCCAGAAGAAGTGTGATTCAAGGTGATTACAGGAGGCCTGGACAGCCCAAAGAGGACAAGTTTCCATTGCAGAAGATTAACTTTAACTTCTCAAAGGGTTTGGAGGGGATTAAAAAGCATTTCATGTTGTTGAAAAATGAGATTTCTGACCGCTGGGTTGGTCCAGAGGGAAAACCAATCCTTGAACACATGCTGGAGCAAAACAGAGTGATATGGGAGTTCAGAGGTCCAGAGAGCCTGGATCAATGGACAGTGTCCTCAGATCGAGAGATAGGCGGCCAGAGCGAAGCTTACTTGAAGACTGGCAAAAACAATAATACCTGCTTGTTGTATGGAACTCTGAGTTCAACTCCTCCAAGGGATGGAGAGACACGCTACAGTGGTTACTGCACCATGCGCTCAAAACAACAGCTGGTTAGTACTGTGCCGTTTTTTCTTCCTGAACTTTGTAGAATAATTTACTCACTTCTAATCAGGTTGGGAAGTTATTACCTGCTGTGTGTTACAAACAGATTCCATTAGAATAAGGTTTTAATTCCTGTTCATTGTGGTCTCTAAAATACATTTTGTAAAATAAACATTATACATTTTAGCAAACAATAATCTAACCATTGTGTTGTATATATTATTTTGGTGTCTTACCAATAGCAAATGACATATCATCTTTTGCTCTTCTAGGCTTCATTTGACAGGAAAAAGCACCATGACTGGTCCAATTTCAACACTCTGCATTTGCGAGTGCGTGGTGATGGCCGCCCATGGATGATCAACATTGCAACAGAAACATACTTCTCTCACCAGAAAGATGATATGTACAGTTACTTTCTGTATACAAGAGGCGGACCCTACTGGCAAGACGTCAAGGTATAATGGCTTAAAAGATATACGGAAAATGTATTTTACTTTTAGGAAAAGCTGCTTAATGAATTCAATGCAAGTCCCTGTAAAATAATATAGCTGTTGCCTTTTTCCAGATACCTTTCTCAAAGTTCTTCCTCACAAATCGAGGAAGGATACAAGATGAACAGCATTCTCTGTGGCTGGACAAGGTAGAGCAAGTTCAAAACAAATGGCACCAAATACATAAACTATGTCATAATTAAGTAACACTGATTAAGACCTTTTGATTATTACGCAAAGATATCAACTTGCAACTGTTCTGATATTCTAATGAATTGTTTACCATGTGCTCCGTTAATTTATATATACTTCATCTATCATTATTTACAGATTAACAACATTGGCTTTACTTTGGGAGACAAAGCAGATGGTCCATTCCAGCTAGAGATTGATTACATTGGTGTCTGCAAAGATTATGCACACACAGAAGAGTTTGCCTATGAAGTGTACAAGAGGAATCCAGAAGTTTGACATCCGCTGTTACACTGAAGATAAATAAACTATGCTCATCTAATAATGTGACTAAATGCTTGTACTATCTTCTTTCATTAATCAGTTATGTTAAGGCTTCTTGTAAGACACTGTACATGTGGAAATAACACCCACAACCTTTCATTTACAGGAAGTAGTGCTACTTTTTCACAAGATCAAACTATTTAACCTGGTATATTATAAAATAATAGGATTCTGCATTTTATGTTTGAGTGATATTTTAACACTCCATTCTGGTAGACTGTAACAGCAATTTTAATTTTAAAAAAAATGAAGGCACGGAAATTGTTTGCATTAATGTCATATGATTTCCAAAAAACAAAGCCTATCAGATTTTTAAAGAACAAAATTACATTTCACATGCAGTAAAACATAAACCTCAACTCAATTACATAATATATTCGTTCAGAGATAGCTGTTTTAACTAATGTATGAATGAAATCTAAAACTGACAGTATGCTGGAGAGGAGTGATTAGAAAAAGCTTGTCTACGTTAGATAAAAGACTGCAGTAACGAGCTATAGACAATAAAATATTTACACTGGAAGAGGCTGTACAAACATCTAGAAACAAATAATATTTTTACATCATGACGAGGCCTCTTCTTGCTCCGAGCACACTTTGTTTCTTTTGTTTCCTTTCCTCCACATGTTTTGCTCTTCTGTCCTCCCTAAAATCATGTAAAGGAAAATCCATAAGTGAGTCATGTTTAAAGAATACAGGATACGTGCAGTGAATAATTGACTGTCTACTGTACAGTCGCTACAAAAATCTACTGTATTCTGTAGATCCATTTTTCCATACCTGGTTTTGACTTGGTGCTGTTTATAATTTTTCTGATGAGAGTTTGAGACAGTCGGCGTATTTCCTGTTTTTGTTGGGTTTTCTTTGATCTCTCCAAATGGCTTCAGTTTACCTAAAAAAGAAAATTAAAAATATGATATGATATTTCTGTCTGATACTCCAGCACATTTGAGTCTACCAGAGACGGAGTTGTTCGTACCCGCGTGAGGCTTGTAGTTGAGTGGACGAGACAGACTCGCCTTCAGATCAAAGCTTGGCTTTTTCTGTGTTCCAGGTGTTGCAGAAGTACTTGTGTTACCAGTGAAAATAAACGGTCCTTGGAAATGCGAGTGAAAAGAAAAAAATAAGAAAATACTTAATCTCTCCTTCTATTACTTTATACATACATATATGTATCATTTATTGTGAAGGTACCTGGAGTTTTTGTGACAGAGAGAGCTGAAGTCTTGACATCGTTTGGCTTCACTGCATCAGTGGGCTGTTTTTGTGGGGTACTTGAGGTCACGCAGGGTGACATGCGTGCTGGCGTCTTTACCAAGGACCTTTTAAATTCATTGTCACGAGTGGCTTCTGAGAACCTGCACACAGAACAATTAGTTGTTACATTGTCATTGTACATTGTGTTACACCTGTGTAATGAATTTAATAAAAAAAAATTTGAGAGGCCGTTCTTAAGCAAAAGCTTAATATGCTAAAAGTAGCATTTTCAAGCTACTAAAATAATTCCTTGGCCAAAGAAGAGTGACTCACCGAACATTGATTCTGCGGGTGGAAAGGACAGACGGTCTGAATGGAGCATCTTCCTTCCCGGCAGGTTTTTTTGGAGGAACTTTACTGGCTGAAAGCAAAGTGTGTCTGCGTTTTTCTTCAGCCAGTTTCTTACTCACTGGAATAGGACTGAACATGGAAGCACGACTGCGATTTGCTTTCTGCAGAAAAGACACAAACATTATCACAATTTATCGCACTCTAAATGTAATGAATGCGCCAACTACAACCATAATGTCTGTACAAATATACACATTAAACAAATGAAGACACTCACTGGTTGGGTTTTGGCATCAACTTCCTGCTGTTTAGTTTTGTCTGAAAGTATCTAAAGAAAAAGGAATACAACAACAGCAAAAAAAATTTAACAGGCAAATTTTACATATATAACATTTATAGTGATTTTTTTTTAAAAGCCAGCAAGACTTTTTAGCTATGGAGTACCTTCAGTTCTTTCACTGAATTTCTGTACGCATCCATCTGCTTGGTCTTCCTCTGGACATAGGAGTCAATGGACTCCATCTTGTTGAAGTGTGCCTCATGAAGTTTTTTGAAGTCTACAAAGAAAGAAATTACAGTATTACAATCTTTTAATGTGGGGTACTCCTTTACTGTAATGTAGTCACTGAATTTTACTGATAGAGGTTTAAAAAAAAAAACAACTCACTAGGAGTGACAGGCTTCAACACAGGTTTGTTTTTCTGCTGGCTACCTTGGTAACGAGGAATTTTACCAGCTTTGGATATTTTTGGTGCCTTTTCTGGACAAACACATTCAAAGTATATGTCATATGAATAGAGAATGTGAGATGATGTTCACGTTAATGTTAAGACGCTCTGAAAAACAGCATATTTTGCTCCAATAGAAACAGGCTTTTTGCAGCAGAGGAAATCAACAGATATACACCTGCATCATCTTTTAAAAAAACATTTTTCTTACCTGGATGGTCACCAACATGGACTTCATCCTTGATGGCAGGCTGTGGCTCATTCTCACCAGCCTTTGTCTCATTGGGAGGTTCAGTTTCAGCTTTGTCAGAAGTACTGACAGAAGACACTTTTCTCTGCTTAGCACCCTTAGGTTTACTAGACACAGCCGCTTCAGCATCACCCTTAAAGGAACAATAGTGAATTCATTCCCTGCACAAAAGTGTACTAGTGCCAAAGAGAAGTGTGAGATATTAATAGCAATATCTCTACATACCTTGGCATCACACTCAGACACTGTCGCAGTATCAGAGATCTTTCTCTTGGTACCATGTCCTTTGCCTCGACGTATGTTCACAAACACAGCGGGGCTGGAAACCTCTTTATTTTTCTGAGAACGAACGTGTGCTGCATTCTCGTCTTCTTTGACAGCAACTGCATCATTCTGTTGTTTATGGGAAACAAACAAGATGTTGATTTAAAAAAAGGCTATTGTTTGATTGAGACTGGTCTTGCAAATCGAGTAGTAGAATCGAGTAATTAACGTTACCTGCTCGTTCTGTTCTTTGTTCTTTTCTTGTTGATAATGCTGCTTGATCGCCTTCAGGAGCTTTTCTGCCTGTTTTCAAACAAACCAAACCCAAGTGAGGAACAAGCTCCCAGTTACTGGTAGTTTCAAACTAATGTAACGTTAGGGTTGGGTTAAACTTTAGCTAGCTTACAGTTACCGTTAGTTGGAGAAGTCCTAACAAGCCACGTTACCGTTCAGAATATCTTCGTTAACTGACTAATTCATAAACAAAAGTGCAGTTACCTTCATATTCGCTTTAAGTCCAAGGTCCTTGGCGATGCTCTGCAACTCCGAATATTTCTTTGAGTCCAAATCCATGTTTGGTGTTAATTTATCCCGTCTTGAGAAAAGAAATCAACATACGCACGTTTCTAGTGCACAGTAGGCTGTGGCGGCGCTTGACGGTTAAAACTGCCTCCGTTTCAAAACACAGCAGCGGGAACCGTTTGATTGGCTCCTGGATGTTGCCGGATGTACCTCACAACCAATCACAGCGAAGAGTCTTTTTTTTTAACGTTCTTACCATTTTGAACGTCGGTTAGTTGACGCCTTCGCTTCGACGTTTAGCGTGAAGAAAACATTATTGTGGAATAAATATATTAACTAGCGTATACATGTTCCGTTATGTTATAGGTTTATTGATAGTTGTAGATTGTTCTGCGGCAGTATAAAGACATTTATCACATTCCTCCAGATGATGGCAGTGTTACTCCGGGTGAGGTAACGTTACAGCGCGCGAAGTTGAAACAGTCGGAAGAGACACCGTACTTTCTGACCCGGAGTTTAGATCCACAATCTGGACATCTAACGCCAAAACAGCCTCCGTAAAAGCGGTTTTAACATGGAATACGATGACAGCATCTTAATACAACGTCTCGACGACGTAAAAGTCACAGAAGCGATAACGCTTGATAAACAAAAGATGACTCTTCACTGTGCGCAGTGCAACATTGTCCTGGGTGACTCCGTCGGCGTTTGTGGCGAAATTAAAAGTATGGATTCCATCGTTTGTTCAAGTGAGTTCAGTTACCAAATATTATTTACTAGTAAAACATTAGAGTTAGTTTGTGTCCTTAGATGTTGAGAAATCTGCTAATGCACACGTGTAGTAGAGTTTATGGTGGCGCAGTACTTAACTAAATACAACAAGTTTTGAAAGGGAGTAAAAAGACATTGTATTTCAAAGATTACTGTTACTGGACTGTTCCCATACTTCTAATAATCTTACTTACCATGTTTTGCTAACTTGGTAGATTGTGTCCTAACTCTGCAGCAGCTCACATGTTTTCATCTTGACATTGCTGCTTGCCCTTTTTCAGGAGTAACAAATGATGTGGTCATTAGTGATGCAAAGGAGTCAGGACATAAAGGAGACTTTGCTAACTGGTAAGTGAACGCATCACCTTACCAACTTGACAAAATGTTTTCATGTACAAGGCACATATACTGTGTAACAGTGTTTGTCAGTTACTTCATGCAGAAGTCATGAAGCATCTATTTTTTTACCATCACAGGTCACTGACTATCATCATTACTGTATGATCTTGATGAAATTGTTTAACTGATTTGTTGTTGCTGCACTTGCCTACTCTCAGCATCTACAGTTTACTAAAATGTCACGGCTGCCGCTGTGCTGTAGGGAAAGTTATTCACTCAGCTCCGTCACATTTGGCCACAGTTCGCTCCCTGTTTCTCCTCCGCAAAGCAAACATAAATTGGTAAGACATCCTGCTTCTGTTGAGAGCAAGTGCTGTATGAATGTTGTCCGTTGCATGATTTCTTAAAGGTCAGGTTAGAAATGAAACACAGCCAAGTTAAAGTTTTTTATGTGTATAGTTGTTTATGTGTGTATGTGAATGATTATAGTCTATGTACATCACTTACATTCAACACTTGATTTTTCTCTGCAGTTACATCCTCAACAGCAGCTCGATGGTGAAAGCATCCACACTCACATTTGATCTAAGGCCTCTCAGCAATAGTATTGATGAGGTGAGACTCCTGAGAATCCTGTGTTTATTCACACAACCGTGATTATTGCCTATATGTAACTGCAGAGCTTCATTTCATTCTTAAACTCATCTGAGCACTAAAAATACTCTAGTCCCCTTTTTGACAACTTAATCTGGTTGGGTTAATCTGGTCATAGTTAATGATAATGATGGATAATGAACGGCCAGCAGGGTAACATTTATGTTAATACTTCTCACCCTCAGCTGTACTAAAGAAGCCTTTTAGGTGAGTGGCAAACCAGCAAATTCTGTTGGATTTGTTCCAGATGTTTTGCTCCATGTTTAACAGGACAACAACTGTGTGAAGAGAATTCAGGCAGGGATGATGCTGTTCGTAAAAGAAAACAAATCTATACTATCTAAACTGATTTGACAAATATAAACACAACTTCTTTTTTTTTCCACTGCAGGCGAGAAAGCAGTTTGAAGCGCATCTGCATCAGATGTCATGCATTAAGAGCAAAATGGCCAACAGGAGTGTTACCAGTGAATTGGACAAGTAGCGTGCACAAGCAACCTACGCTGTACCTAGTCCTGGGACTGGAGAGTATGTGTTCTTCAGTCTGCTGCTTCCTGTATACTAGTTTGTTTTATATTCTTTTCTGTTTTTAATGTGTTTATTAAGTAGTTTTTGGTGATGTAGGCATTGATATAGCTACATAATGTACATCCCTGCAACCTGAAAACTATTCTCTTAAGTTATTTTCTTAACATTTCCAATGTAGATATTGTGCTGCAGTAAATATCCCACTTTTCCCTTAGTGTGTTACATGGACTAAAATATTCTTGCACATATTTAAATTGGAGTGATGTTGAATAATTGTATACTTTAAACTTCAAAGTGCTATTTGTGGTACTAGATGTCGACAACGACAACTGAAACCTATTGTCACTTACCTGTCAAGTGTGTATCTTAGTTTTTTTGGTTATGGAAGAACCGTGGGTCTGATGACCCACTACATTGATAGGTAGTGAAATGGCACAACAAAAAAGACATTCTTCACACTAACTTATTGCCCCATACAAGTCAAACATACATAATTTAAATTCATGGATACCTCTAAAGCTAATTTGTGTTGGTAGTGAGTGTTTTATGTGTAATTTTTAAATGCGAAACACATATGATCTAAGAAGTGTTATGCCATGCTAAAAATTAAATTATGATGTATGTAATCAACTGCTTATATCTTAAGTATCTGCTGTAAAATAAAATTTGCCAATAAAATTAAAAAGGTGTACCACCCCCCCCCAATACATTTCTTTTTGTACAGATTAAACCAGCCATATGTTACAACAATATACATGTCATTCTTTGTGTAACAACACCAAAACATCAACACTCAGTCATCCAATTGGCACCATGCTGCATTTTATTGCTGGATTTCTGATACATAGTTTTTGGAGTTAATACAAAACCAGACAAGAGGCTCACACATAATAAGCATGCCCATTTCCTCCCTCTGGAGTGCATAGTTTCTACACAGTCCACCTCCTCAGTGGAAAATTGATCAAGAAAGTCATGTCATTTATTTATTACCTAGAGTTTTTTTTTTTTACTGGGAACAAGGTCAGAGATCAGTGTATTCCAGTTGCACTGTGGCAGTACTGCCATGGTCATGTTTGACGCAACAGAGTGTGAGAACAGAAATACTTAAAACTGCTCACTGCCATGTCTTTTTCTTTTTTTGGTGCTGTCCAGTCTGTAACAAGCAAAACTGATGATTTAAAGCGAATACAACATGCTTCTGTAGAGTCAAACAACTGTCCCCAAATTTGTTACCATGTCACAGAACATGTGATATGAACATTTCTTTATCCTAGTTACACTCATTCACATTACAAAGTTGAATTATTGCATGCAATACATATCATTCAGTATTCTGCTAAGTCATGCATATTTTTAACCCATATATTCATGTTGCTAGACACCTACTTGCTTATAAATTGTGATTATAAATCCCCACAAAAAGCATTACAGGGTTTGTAGAACACTGTATTCAAGACAGGATGCTGATGATGATGGTGCAAGTCAGTACACAGAGAGAAAGTGCTTTTCAAACAAGTGTCAAGTTCGTTCAATAAGTCGCTTGCAGCCACAGAGTTTCAGAAAGCTTATAATTCTAAAGAAAGGGTGGGATTTGTGGATTCAAAAATGCTACAAGAATAGACATGTCCCAAAAAAAGTGACTACAGATAGCTAACAAGGCATAAAATGAAGAGTGGGTGTGGGGTTCTTTCCACATGACATTACAGGATCCTTTTAACACTTAAACCCTGGCACTAAACTCATGCATTATTGTAGGTTATTGCTTCTAAAATTCAAATTAAATACAATTTCATGGATTAAAATATAACACTCTGAATCCCCCCAAAACTACAAGGTATTATGTACAACACAATGTCATGGGGAGATCTTAATTCTAGGACTAAAACACTACACTGGATCTCTACCAATTAGATCCAAATCTAGGATTAAAATACTACTCTTAATATAACTTTCCTTTTTTTTTTTACATAACATTTCTACAAAAAATTCCTATCATTATTACGTGTGAGACTTGATTCATGGGCTTTCTTGGCTGTCAATTAACTATATAATTCACTAGATACTTTTTAGGACATCTGAGATTTTCAGATAAGCATCATAATAACATACAGCATTTCTGTTAGAAAGCACTAACTTACATTGAGCATTTACGCCTATGTTTTACTTTAGTTATTCCTAAAGACTATAGTTTATAACTGCATACCCTGATTGTGTCATATTTCAACTGTACTTTCATTAACAATCTAGACATGTACTTAAATGACAGGGCGATGAGTCTAAATGTTGTTTACATTTAAAGATTTAGCAAGTCAATCTACCACCCATTAAAATTTACTGCAATTTGTTCGATGGTTTTGAGCTCCATCTTTTTCTAGAAATTGATTTCACTATTCTTCATGAAGCAAGCATCACTACTGGTCATGCATGGCTACTATAATGTTGGCACCACAGTCCCGCTAAATAAGCTAATGCACATGAGTCTATACATATCTTAATGGAAGACATTGGTGATTTTGTTGCTTTCAAACAACTTGTCACTTGTTTATACAATATACAGCTTGGTCAACAACATGACAGTTAAGATCAAATATTGCACAACTCCCGGTATATGTGATTTTTGTGTGTGTGTGCGTGCGTGCGTGTGTGTGTGTATAAATCCCATAAAAATGAAGAAATAAAACAAACTGAAATTATTAAAATTACAATAGGGTTTCCTTCAGGTAAAAACAAATAGAGGGTGAAAAGTTCTTATTTCAGCTGGTAACAACTTTGCGGGGCAAACCACATCAACTTATTTTACTTATTTTAGATTATTTTATCTGCTGATACATGGCACAAAGAAATCAAATGGTCAATTCTTATTCATACCTGCGGCATTTAAAAATAATTATGTCTCTTGTGGATACAAAACATGAACATAAATACAAATTAATTGAGAGCAAGTTCAAGAATGAAAAGGAGCAAATGGGAGTATAAGAGTAAACTAAGGGAGGAAAAAAAGGTTTCCTTTTTATAATAAAAGTATAAAGAAACTTGAAATAATATTTGGATTCTCAAGGATTGCTGTGAGTCACAAGGGGATTTCTTTCTCTATCTGCAATTTGTCAATGAACATGCAGATGGGACAAAGGAGAGCACTACAAAACCTGAAATGCTAAAATGAGATCATGCAGTAAAATGCAATCTTGTGACCTTCCCTTTGAAACAGATGCATAGGAGATCACAGTTTGAGTGAGTCAGTGCTTTTTTCTCAAAATGGTCGAACTGAAAGTACAGTACGTAACGGCATGCATCATGTGCTCGTGGGCTGCTCAGTCTTCTCCTATTCACCTGTTTACAGCCTCATATAACTGAACAAAATTCAGTTACGCATTAGTCCGTTATGTAATATTAACCATTCAGGAATGATACAGAAAACTGCTGTGGCACTTGACAACCATTAAGCTACTTGTACTGCTCACACACCCTTTCACTCCTGTTGTACTTGTTATGGCAATGAGGTAGTGCAAAGAACAAACAAAAAAACACCATATGAGTCTAATTTAATCACAGGCCTTGATCATTGCTACAGTATCTTGTGTCTTTATAGTCTTTCCAGAAAACAGCAGCTAATTTGTTCATTATCCTAGTACAGTGAGAGCGGGGATTTTTAAAAATGTATTTAGAAAGAAAAACGTTACCACATTACCATACACCCTGATAAGAACATGACTGATCAGATCATGGCAACTAGACAGTGCAGAACTCCATGGCGTTTCAGCCATCATTAGGCTACATGTAGACATAGTCAGATTGTGTATGATAGAGGTCAGAATATCCCAAATCTTCAAAGATGTCCTCGTTTATGATCATGCTGCAGAAACAGGACAAGACAAGAGGGGATTGCTGAGGGGGAAAGAGAACCAACGTCTCAGCAACAGCTGGAATGAAGGCGCCTGTGTCCCAGAAACCCCAAACAGGTCATTCTTTACCTCCAAAAGTCTGGGTGGTGGTGGTGGAAGCGATCTTTTGACTGCACTAGGGCTGGTTTGAAGGGAAATCTTCCTCCAGTCCAGGCTTCAGCTGGTTTCACAATGGCATTACATGGAATACTAAACCTAGAATAAAAATACACATTGTTTCAACTCCACAGTTCAGTTTTAATTAGTAAAGTTTTTGTCTATTAATGGGGTAAATTGTTGGTCTATGTGTGAAAACAGTGGAAAGTGCAGGTAATTATTTCTTAAATCGCTTAATCCAACCAGATAGTACATTTACAGTAATATGATACTAACAAAAACAGAAAATATGCTAGAAAAATAGGTTAATATTTACTATTGTCAATTAATTTAGAATAATAATTGGATGACCAATCAATCATTTCACATCTACCGTAGTCAAACCCTGGACTTGCTGAATGGTCAGGATTAATGAACATAGCTCCTCAAATGATAACCGTCATTAAGATGTATCTGGATTATTGGGTTATTAGTTAGTGTCACCTTATGACATAATAAACTCGGTTATCTGATTTTAAATTGAGTCAGAGTTTAAATAAAACTGGTGGATGGATTAAGTATGAGCACTGACCTTGGTATGAGTTGGTCCGTAATGATGCAGATATTTCCACTGTGGCTTGAGCTGCAGTTGAACACAATGATAAACAAAAACCAGGGGGCTCTTGCTGTAAGGACACACTTAGGTCTCCCAAATTAGACTTGTGCCGGTATTGTTCAGTAAAAGGGGACCGCACCGGATGAGGACGCATATTGTAAAGAATAAACCAAAAATATACGGACCCCCTTCTCTACTCCTCGTACACACAAGAGAAGAGAGAAGGGGGTCTCCTCGTCCTCTTCTCCGCGTACCGTCCGCTCTACGCCATTTTTGCTGTGCTACTACGAGCAAGCGGAAAAAGATCGTGATTGATCTGGAGACCTGTCCGTCAACGTTAAAGTCCGCCCCGGAAGTAGGTCTCCTGACCATTAATAATCGTCAGTTAGCCGTTCGGAGCAATACCATTAGCTATGTGCTGAATAAGCAGAAGTTTCTAAAGTCATACAGTTAATTTTAGTTAAAGTACACAAGAACTAACACTAACACGTATCATTCTTATTAATACTCTTAGGGAAATAATGAACCATATTTAAAATTAAATTAATGTATTAGAATGCAATATGTTTGAATGTATAAAGCAAAAGTATATGCTCCATCGTACATTGTAATAAATCATAGTCCATTTTTCACATAATATATACAGTATATTTTCATCTTTCATTAAAATGGAAATATAACCAAGAGGTGAATTAGCTAAAAGCAAGTTTCCATTTATATTAAGTCTTTATGCATAAAAAATTAAATAAAATTTCAGAATAAATTGATTTTATTCCAACACCTTGATCTAGACCCAATATATTAAAAACCTCTAATAAAGCCATATACAAGAGAGTATACCACAAAGCCACAATTACTTCCAATAAATTACACAAAGCAAGCATGGCACTTATTTTATTCAAATCAAATTTAAGAATGATTTTGATAACATTTGGACCAACATCACATTTCACATGACATGTATCATATCTGATTGACAACCACATAATGATTAATAAGATGATAGATTTGTACTTAATTCACTGAGCTGCTAGAGGGTGTTCTCGTAATCATTCATCTAGCTCACAAACCCTAAACTACAGGGTCAGATTTGTTTACTTCAGTTCATGTATACTAGCATTAGTGAAATATATGTTTAATGCATTTTAATTTGCATCTAGTGAATAGGGAAAGAAACTACAAGACAAAAATTATGCTGTGCATAAATGAACAAATACATTTTGCCTCAGCCACAGGGAGACTGATCATATAAATAAAATAATATCACATTGAGTTATCTGTTATAGAGTCTACAAACAAACTGGTCCACAACCAAATTTGCACCAAAGGGTCTGACAATGAGACCCGCAGTGTTATTATACAGTCTTAATCAAGAGGGAAACCTTTGAAATGATTCTTTTAATGTTTGTCGATCGAGTTGCCAGGGTGGACACGCATACTATCCTAAGAAATCGCAGGAATTTGTGTGAAATCTTAATTCTTACACCTACAGTTTTAATTACTTTACATGCTTTGGTTGAAGTCCAACTGAAAGTGAATTACAATCTATTAGCAGTAACTACAGTAACGTATATGGGGGAAAAAAGAAACCCAAGCACACATGACCACTGTTTACAAAGGAGAACCAAAGCAATGGCACTTCAGTGGTTATAACAAATCTAGGGAGCATGTCCTGCATTCCTTAAAGGGTCAAACTGAAAGCTGGCTAATCTGACCTGCTGTGCCACAAATCAAGGAACTGCTGAAGTAGAATTTAGTTTTGAACCATTACATATTTATACTAACACAGCAGGTCCTGAATATCCTTAGAACAGCATGAATAAAACTCACTGCAAAAGCAAGTTTAACATACCATGCCATAAAAAAAATTTTCATGTGGAAAAAATAAAACAGCACTGCTACTGCGACCCTCAGAAAGTTTCCTAATAAATAATGGATTATTGGAAAAATACATAGTGACATTGCATAAAACAACCCAAGGCACGCAACATTTCCCAAGACATTATCTACTGATGCTTGATGTGACAGTGTATACTTATACTGTGAACAACAGCAGCCTGCTGAGAAGCTAGATGAGGTTGAGTCCTGACATCAACGTCATGTTTAACCTCAAAATAAAATAAAAAAAACAAAAGAAAAAAAAAAAACTTAGTGCAAGAACCGGATGCTCATTTTCTGTTCCACGTCCACCTTTTCCAAGACCTAGGGCAACAATCAAAACACAAAGTTAGACACAAAAATTAAGTTCTATAACGTTTAACGGGTCCTTCACAAGATCACAAAACATTCAACAAACACACTGGGAAATTACAAAAACAGTATGCAGATACTGAAACTGTTATAACATTCGGTAAATTTTAAGACTTGTTAGCAGTAACCCAAATGATTAAAAAAAAAAAAAAAAAAAAAGTTTTTTGATTAACTAAAGAATGCATCTGGTATATCTTTTGCTCTCATAGTAGCTAAATAATGATACATGTTCTACTTTCTGCACATGAAACAACATCCTGTACTATGTAAAAATGTGCCCTTGGAATATTTGTTTTTCCTTTTCTGTGGCCACTTCTGGTCTCTAGTTTATATCCCCAATGGTACGGGCAATACTAAAAATGTACAGCCTTTCTTTAAAGGCACCCTTCAAATAAAATTTATTATGTTGGTACCATTTCAGTTGGAATAATTCATTGCTTGTCTAAAAAGTAAAAATACTGTAGCATAAATCTTTACACATGATAGATTTAAGATGCCCTGTTTTTGTAGAACTTGCCTTGATAAATTCATTGAAGGAAATAGAGTTATCTCCATTTGTGTCAGCTTCCTGAATGGTCCTGTCAGCAATACTGCCAAGCTGTTCATCTGAAATGTTAACCCCAACCATCATCCGCAAGACCTGTAAAGCATGAGCAAAAATCCCTGTACGGTTAATAAATACCAGTGGAAAAACACTTGCTGGTTAAGATTAAATAACAGTCATCATGTCTCCTTTAACAATATGGTGAAACTCAACGTAGCAACATGCATTTAGCACTAAACAAGATAATTTGTGGTTATTTCAGTTAAATAGCAAGTTAACAGCATCCATGCTTCACTGTGGGCATTATATGGTTTAAAATAACAGTGAACACATATTTACTAAAAAATAAGACACAAACATTACTTTAACATTTAGTGAATCTTAAAAGCTCCTGCATCACATGAAACAGACAAATGTTTTGCGCAAAACAAGAGATCTGAGTCATTGAATCCTGAGCTTATAGCTATCACAGGTCACACAATGTCACAGAAACCAAGATGGCTTCACAAAAGGACAATAAATAACATAGAGGAAGCCAAAATACAGGATATTAAACTGTGTGGGAATAATCAACCTGTAGTTAAAGTGATACCACGCTATTATCAGCATAAGGGCAAAGTCTTCTCATCAACATAGAAATGATGCCCTTTGTGAAGTACTTTGAAACAGATATTGCTCAATTGCTTTTGTTCCTCCTTTGCTCAATAAACAGACAGGGAACAGCAAATATTTTTAGAGGTAATAATCATCAATCAACAACAACAATAACAATAATACTGTATTTCCAAGAAGAAAAACCAAATGATTTACTGTCTGGGTGATTTATATATTCTGTGGAGCAGTTGTTTCCACAAGCTTTACTATGACTCAGTCCCTTAGTACCTTGTTTACTGTACATGACAAACCATCCACTCACCTGCAGTAACTCATCCCGAGAGATTTTGTCATCTCTGTCCAGGTCATACAGACGGAAAGCAACTGGACAAATAAAGATTTACAAGTCATAAGAGGTACAGTGAGCCCACATTACAAAATCTCATAAAAGTTCATGACATTGGTCTCCGACTCCACCCGAACATGACTGTGTGACGCAGCCCTATACTCACAGAGCAGCTTGTTTGTCCTGCTGTTGAGAGGCTCACTGGCAGTGTGATTCTTGTTCTTTTCATTGTCCTCAATGGGTCTGAAGTGAGCCAAAGTCCGCATAAAGCCTCTGAAGTTTACCTGATCCTCTCTAGAGACCAAACACAAGAAAGTAACAGGAAAGAAACTGATTTACTTTAACTCTGTTTAACAGACAAAATAAACAATGGTTAATTTTTTAATACGGGCTATGTAACCTATAAACTTAAAACAAACATTAACTACTCATAACAACATCATTTTACAGACTTGAACACACCCCACCCCAATTCTCAAGTTGTTCTGAAACAAGCAAGCAAAATCTACACACACAAGAACACATCTGAAACCATTAGAAGCCATGGGTAAAATTAAGACGCCTACACATCTGACTTTTTGGGATTTTAATGATACATTTGCAAACATCTGGCCTTCAACTTCTAGACTGATAAAACAGCCAAAACAACTGACAAATATAAATATATATATATACACACACGGAGCTTGCGGTAAAATAAGAAAACATTTTCTTCTTCAGATTTGGCAGAAAAGAGCGAGCTTCTTAGGTCTGCAGCCATAGAGCCACAACTGAGAAGCGTGATAGCCAGATTCAGCTCTGTGGTGATGGCAGTGGCTCAAACCTATAATACAAAATCCTGCAAAAAACAATATCTCCAACAACTGCAGGCCAATAGCAGAGACAACATACCCCTCAGGAAAGAAGGCATTGATGATTCTGTCTCCCAGAGGATTGATGGCCAATTCTGGGATCCTCTGGAAATCCTCTCGACTGCAAATATGAGGAAATATGACATGTCAGTTAGTGGGAAAGTGACCTGGTCCATCAGTAGGAACAAAAATCAGTCATTTGAGATACATGTAATAATTTGACTGTTGTGGCAACTGATGAATGATAAAATAAGAGTCACCTTGAACGTAAATGAGGCTGCACTTGCCTGAATGCCGTGACTTAAAGCACTGCAGCAAGAACATGTAGAACCAAGAGCTTGTTATGTGTAAACACAAGATCTTCCAAAAGAATGAGCTCTACAAAACTGTACCACAATATTTCTTTATTTCACTCTTGACAGGCTAATTTGTAAGAAGCAAGGGGCCATGTGAAACTGAACCAAAGTTTTATACTTAAGCTTTAGCAGCGTTACTGATTGTTTTGCTTTCCTAACCAGACTAAGGATAGAGCTGGAAATTAATCATAAAGCATATTGTAGTCACACTGGGGTTTTAATTTCACACTCAAAATCTGACTGTGCTCAAGTTTTCTCTTCCCAGTCGGATTATGCTTGCAACAGATTACTGCAGTCATTACCAATAACTGGTGTCTTACTAAACTGTAACAGCTTCCATTTAATGTCACTAACTTTTTGAATTTTTATTCCAATTATTATTCCATTCATGAATTTAATATTGTTTTAAAGAATATTGTTTTTCCTAAATCTGTAAAATCTATTACAACAGAATCTAGATTTTATTTCAACTCATTTAAATGCCCCGTATATTTTTCCTTATCAACTTTTCGAATTCGGATGGTGTTCTTTGCAAAGTATGTCACAAATGTTGATGTTCTACATCTGAAAATAACTGTCATTGCCACTGTGAAAGCAGGCAAATTCACAAAATCAGTTCATAGCACTAAGTGAGGAACGCCCTGAGGACTTGAACACACCACAGACCCCTCTCCCTCTCTATCTGTGATGTTTGCTTACCTGAGGGTGCCATTTTCACCTTTATCAAGGCTGGTGAAGCGGCTGTAGAGACGAGTTATTTGGCTGTGGGAGACTGAAAAGACACCAAAAGGAAAAGATGATCAGACGACGGCAGATATCAAAACATAAACATAACTTACTTCAATCAATACTTAACTTCATTGCACTACCAGAATACTTGCCATCTCCAGAGGTTGTATGCGTGTTTTATTACCCTCAGTGATGAAATACTTAAATCCTTTACTGAAAGAAGAATTGCTGAAATACTTCTATTTAGAAGTCTAACATTCTTACTTATTATCAGCAAATTTTACATAAACGTGAAAGAGGGGTATAGTCCAGCATCGCCCCCGCCATTGGGTCATGAAATAAGTCTGAGGGGGTCGCAGGATCATTACTGAGACAAGAGAGAAGAAACTATGGGATTCTGATTCACAAATGTAGCTTATGAAAGGAGAAAATCAAAAATTGGTACAGCTATTAGCCCAACTTCCTTTTGGTGTGTGACTTTTCTACCTAGGAAATCTTCAACTTTACGTAAACGACTAGCTGCAATGCTCATGTTTAAGTACAACAAGCTGTTTAAGATGCTTTTTCTTAGTTAAACTTACAGCCAGTCTCCTTCTTAATTTCTTCAATTTCTTCTTCCCGGAGTAACGTGGACGCTCTGGATCCCATGGTGAAATAATACCGGGACTGATAAAACACGAAGAGACTTGCTTAGCAGTCTTGCGCAACCTCACCAGCTGTGACAAAATTTCGATCCGAGCCGACGCTAGAGTTAGCGGTTAGCAAAGAAGCTAACGTAGCAAGCTAAAGCTGCTTCAGTCGCTGCGGCTGTTTTTCTGATAACAGAATCACAGGACCGTTACAGCGTTAGTTCAAGCTCCTTTCTGTCCTCTCGGATATATAGCTCAATGGACACACCGTTAAAACTAAAGGTCTTCACTGGTCTGTCAGATTTTCACGTTACCCGTTAATTCCTGTTTATAAAGTAGGTGGTCAGGAGGGCAGACACTAAACGAGGTCGCCGCCCTCTCTGACCACAACCTCCATATGTATTTATACGCCCGCCCATATTAGGCAGCAGAGTTTTTGCCTGAATAAAATTCAAATAAAATTTATTGTACACAGTTATATTTAAATTCAAAGTACCGTAGTCGTGACTCTGTTGAATTAATAATACTACGGAAAATTTAGGAAAAAATATTGGACATCTATTAAGATGTTTATAAATTATTTTCAGTCATGCCACAGAAACGCTGCCTGCGCGGAGGGGGCTCTCCTGTTAGGGGCACAGTTTCAACCGTAACAGTCAGTTACACGTTAAAGGTGTTAATATTCCTACACAAACATACATAGAGCTCTAAAATTACCTGCACTAACACAGCATTAGAGAATTTAAATACAGTTGTCTGAAGACCAATTAGCATTATTAGCAAAGACAATCTATGTTATGGACATTTCAAAGATAAAACACACCTTTTCTTAAATATGAATGAGTTATTAATATAAATTACATTTTCTACAGTATACTATAACCCCGATGTTTTTCCTTAATGTGATACTTGATAAAGACATGAGACCTGCACTTAAAGTAAAAGTGAGTCATCACGTCACATTTATTGACAGAAATCTAAAAGAAATAAAATGACAACGACAATTGAGTGCTTAAAATATTTCAATTATTTTCCAGATATTTGCGAAACATTAGAAATGTACAAAGCCAGTCATCTAACAATAAAAGACGAAATCCAAACATCAAAATCAAAGTTTCATTAAGATGAAAGTTAGAGTTTGGCCACTAGGCGTCATAATTACATTATGTAATGTGAACCTTTTTTATTCAATGCAGAATCTATTATTTGAAGAGGTTGTATTGTAGGAATATGGGCACAGGGACTGATTACAAAATACACCTTGAGGACAATGACCTCGCTAATCCTGTTATTTGTGTCTGATCCCATCATCAGGTCAAATTAAATTTTAATTCAATTTAATACATAAAATTATGTGTGTGCATGTGTTAAACAAGCACACACACACTGCAAATGATATAAAATACAAAGTCTATGTCAATAATAAATTCACGTTTGGCATTTACATCATTCACATGAAATCATGTGAGTGTAAAATTGACCTGTCTGTCATTTGAAGTTGTCCCGTGTGTATACTTGAAATTATCCAACCCCCCAACTACTTTATTTGACTTTATTGTCGCCAAGGGGAAATTCTTATCCACAACACTGCACTTGTTTGACAAGAGTACAACACAATAACAGCAACAATAATGACAATAAATGGCATAGCTCAGTGGGGTCTATTATTAAG
>OMLM01000140.1:0-33877 GCA_900302695.1 Helostoma temminkii | reverse complement strand
AAAATTATAGTGCAAATTCTTCTTTCTTTGAGTAAAGTAATCTTTAAAATTTCAAATGAATCCAGATGGAATGACAACAACAAAATGGAGGAGTTTGTTGAGCACAGCACATCAAGTCTGTGACTTCAATCTGCTCTGCAACACAACTTCCTCTGTTGTCTTGGCAGTGAAAAAAAAGCTTTCACATGTAAAAAACCATGGCAGAGATTCCATACCAGGCTTATTTGGCAAAAAAAAATAAAAATAAAAAATTATAAAATAAAAAATAAAAATGCTCCTTACACTCATCTCTGTCAAAATTGCCAAGTAAATAGTTGATGAAATGCATAGAAATCAATTCCCAATAGCAAGAACTAACTCAACGGGTTGTTTACTGTCATGCAGCATTTCTGAGACGCAAAGCAAGGCAGATACTGTGGATGTGTTGATGCTGTAAAGGACGCAGGATGACGGTATATTCTGCCTCTGCTTGCACTTTTCCCTGGCTTCCTTTCCCCCTCAGCAATAAGAAATGGGGGAGAGGGGGTGACTCCCATTTCCTGTTTGTCTGCAGGCTTTTACATCCTGCTGAAAGCCAGGGAGGTCTGGCTTCATGTGTGATGCGTGTGCTTGCTTGTCTCAAACCTCTGCGCCCAACTCAATGACCCCAGTCTCAATAATGGGCACTAGCTTATCTTCCACCTGTACCAGCAGGATGGTCTTGTCGATATGGGAGCGATTGGCTGGGTCTCGGCTACAAGGCACCCACCGGTGAATCACCTGCAGAGGGCAACAGAGTAGGCAGCATTGTGATAGGCACCATCCAATAAAAATAGCAGAGCAAGTAGGTCATAGAGGCTGTTACACAGGCATAAGGACACAGCTACAAACAAAAGTAAAATCATATTTACTGTACAGCGTAGGAGGTCAGACAGCTTCAAAACATATGATATCCAGTCCAAGAACTAAAACCTTAATTCATCTCTGTATTACAAATAAAGATAAACATGATCTTACTGATGTCTTAGCAGAAATTACTCACATGTCCTTCCATGCCCTCTAAAGGGCTCCAGTCCCTCCAGCACGTCCGTCCTGCCCTCAGTCTCATGGTCTCGTCAGGCCACTGCAGCTCCTTCCTCTTCGACAGGTTGATGTTCTCCAGCACCTGACTCACATCCACAATCTGGACAACATTACAGAAACACGTCAATGATACTTGCATCACAGTACGACATCGTGTTGTTATTCAGAGAGATGACTGACATGCAAACACATTTTTGAGTCAAACCCAGAGATATGACTGCAGGTAAAGACGGTTTATCTATTAGTGTCTACAATGTAAAGTGATTTTATAAAGTTTATGCACTAATTAACAGTTACAATAAAGTGTTCCCATATCTTATCCTAAAGGTTCTCTGTCAGTTTCCTGTTTGTTGATGTAGATTAATGCACAACAGTGATGATCTGCTGCTAAATTTCACTTGTCAACTGGCTTTTTAATCCATATTATCTTTAAACCTGAACTCTGTAGGAGATGTCATCTCTGCGCACGGTGGACACGGTGGGGTTATGTTGTTGTGGGTGGTGATTATGATGGTGATGATGGTTGACGGAGTCGGTTACGGTGCTGCACAGGTTGTCGTTGCCTAGGAGGCCCACCAGGGTGTGGCGTTTGCAGGGAGGGATGCTGTGGCTGGACAATGATGCAGAGGGTCCAGCAGGGTCTGAGGTGGAGCCCAGCCGGAGCTGCAGAGAGGTGGGGAGCGTGCGCAGAGAGAGCTGGCTGGTTGAGGAACGTCGACAGGGCTCCAAGCCTGTGGTGGAGGTGCGCAGGGAGGAGTGACGGCTGCTGCTGTAGCGGTAAGAGGATGACTGGCTGGCAACAGAGGCTCGGGCAGGTGAGTGACGCACCAAACCCGACTGCACAGACTGGGAACTCTGACTGGTGCCTGTACACAGGAAGGAGAAAGCAGAAGTAGACCATTAAAAGATGACATCCGGTGTTTTAGTATTACATCCCCATACATCTCTACAGAGTCTTTTATTAGACACATCCTGCCTATGTCTAAACTGATTTCATGTTTCTGCAGGCTGAGTGGTACAAAACATGATGAGTAAAATGATCTTTTCAAGCAGAGCATCTATAAAAAAAACATCACACGGTTCCTGACTGATTTGCCACAGTCCCAGGTTTTCAGGTAATACAGTTCTCACCCAGAGTGTGTGGCTGGTACGAGTGAGGGGGGGCAGGTACAGACGTTCCACCCTGTGACACGGAGCTCTGTTGAGAGTCCCCTCCAGTCCCATTCCCGTTGCCACAGGACAACCCCCCTGCATCCGAGTCCTCAATGTTCCCACCACTGTTGCAGCCTGCACCACAGCCTTTCCGTAACCTAAAAGGAAAAAAAAAAAAAAAAAATTACTGAACAAGCATGAAATTTAATCAAAATTTTATAACATGCTACATATTTTCCAAGTACTAAATAAACAAAACCATATACCTGTGCCAGGTGCTGACAACAAAGTTGCGAATGTTGCCGATACTGATGGGGCCTCCCAGGATGTGTCCAAGCTGTGGATGGGAGTTGCAGTAGGAGGTTGTCAGCGGGGACACGTAAATTGGATATCCGATAGGCTGGTCACATGAAGAATTGATCATGTTGCGTAGAGCCTGCTTGGCATTCTGAATGCTTCCGCGCTCTGGGTTTCTGTTTCTCAGGAACACAAGCTCCTGCTGTTGCCCTGCCCAGAGACCTCGGACACATTCTTTATTCACCTGCAACACAAGAGGTAAATTCTAGTTTATTCCTGTGTCTTAGAACTATTGCTAATCAATTAACCAAACATCTGTCGTATCCCCCACCTTGATGACACGGAAGCTGAGGTATCGTCGATTTAGCATAATGATTTTGTATTCATTGGTGCCTTCGTCAAGGACATGGCGCAGGGCAAGGAGTGATGGTGCATTGGACAACACTGCGCTTCTCCAAGCTGGATCACCCTCATGAGCAATGACCAGGTTCTGCTGGTGGGAAGAGATGGCCTCAAAAAGAACTGCTGGCTCATCATACTCATCCGGAGATGTGAAGTGGTCCTAACAGAAGAAAAGCAATTTGTTCAGATCAGGGTAACTCTGAGGTGGTGTCGTGTGGTACACAATGACACACTCGCAGTGCCTCACCTGGTGTAATTTGAGAGACATTCTTATTCCAGGTACCACGACTTTCCTGAGTAGTTCCATGTCTGCGAAGATCCACTCGTCTCGAACTGAAGAGATGCGGAAATCTCCCTTAAATAATGCATGAAGCCCATAAAGGAAAGACTCCAAATTGCTGTAAAAGAAACAAACAAATCACGCAAACGTACAGATACATATATTTTCTATAAAACAAAAACAAATATGTATGAAGGCATGCATACAGTGTGTGGCTAAGATCTGGAAATCCTTCAGTATTATAAATCAGTGACTTATTATAATGAAGATTATTAATTAACCTGGACATATGATGAGCTGCTGTTCCCAGGGCTCTCCTTCCGAGCACGCACAGGCCAAAGCAGAGCAAAACCAGAGCCGAGTCTTTCTCACTGTCCAGAGGCTACAAACGCAGATAAAAAAACTGTAAAGTTCATATCTCATTTTCACAAACACACTTACTTTTGTGGGTAAAAATTCAACCTTTGGCCATGATATTTGCATTGCCTTTCTTCACTTGTTAAAGCATCATATGACAACAAATGTCACAAATACATGGCCTTGGGGAAGCATAACAAGATGTGTCATGCCTTAAAGTTGATTATCACACATCTGTGAGGTATTTATAAACTTCAAAAGCTTTTAAATTTTGACCATAAACTTCTATTGTCAGGCCACACAGTGAAAAAACAATCCCTCTGACTGTTATCCAAACTGCCCAGCAGTGTCACAGACATCACGTGAGATATCATGAGATATTTTCATTATCATACTCGTAATAAGACAAGTTATATATGTAGCTGAAAACGTGTCTCAGATCTGCAATAGTCACAAAGAGCTTGCGCCACAGCAACCCTAAAGTATAAGTCGGTCACCTTGGCCCTTCGAGAGTTGCAGTATTGGATCCAGCTCAGGTAGACTCCACAGAAACTGTCCCTGGAGATTCCTGCAAGGCGATGGTCATAGTCCTCATCAATGTTGGGATTGAAGGTGGGATCCAGGTCAACGTAGTTTCTCTCACCACAAGCCCGCAGGCCCTCTTTCATGGTCTCATTAGCCAGCCACTCTTCTAGTTTTGGGGAGGCGATCACATAGTAGATGACGCCCTGAGACCAGAAAGGGACAATGGCTTTACATTATACCAATGTATTAATTTTATGTATATGTATTTAAAATTCAGACATACTGTACAATCCAGTGTCATCTTACTAACTTTGACATAGTAGGTGGTGAGGATGCGTCGTAGATCAAACACCTGCAGCATGGAGGCTGCACTGTTATCAGTGATGCTGTAGCCCTCCAGCACATACTTAGTGACCAGCACCTCCCAGGCCAGCCAGCGCTGTCCAAAAGCAGCATTAAAGGACAAGATGTGAGGGAGGTGACCCGGCTCACAGCAGCAGCAGCTCTCATCTTCCTCTACTCCCTCAGTGATGGCTTCCACTTCTCTTTGCTGGCAGTAAGTTCCTTAGGAGTAGAAATCACCAGGTTCAGAATACAAGGCTATTTTTGTGGAAACACCTGATTTGTAGAGTAGTTTATAAAAACTTGAGAGACATGTAAGTATAGCACTTGCCCTAAATTCAATGCTGACAGACATAATTGCAACAAACTCATGTGTGCTGTTGTGAGATAAAGGTTAAGATTTAGAGGAAGTTGCTAAATTGCTGACACACTTTATTATATACATAAAATGGTCTGCAATTCAATAGCTGCAAGTGACACAATGGAAAAGTCACAATGTGTCACATGCAGCAGGTTTATTGTGTAGCAGAACTGTTGGCTGAACTACACAAACCTGTGCTGATAAAGCAAACAGAGGTGTGTTTAACAGGAAGATAAAGGGCTGGACATGACTGATGGAATACTCAGGAAAATGCTAAGGAACTGGCTAATCATAATCCTCAGTCAATCTTAATCCAAACTCAGGCCTAATACTTTGCAAATAATTTCTGAGTTTTGTTTAATCTGTTTGCAAAATAGGTGTTTTAGTTAGTTTTAAACCCTGGACAAATAAAAGTTGCATACTGAAGTTGTAAGTTACAAAAAAGAAAAGCAAAAAACTGACTTGATATTCATAGCTTTAAGTAAAAAGTTAACAATTACCACATTAATTTATTAGTAATGTAGGCCAAATTTTGGTGTCATCTGTGTCGAACATAAAATTTTTCACCTCTGAACTCCAGCCCTCGAAGCTGAAAGGTGACCAGTCCATTGCCAATCTCTATAAGGTGCACCAGAGCATTCAGATAATCAGAGGCCAGAATGAAGCAATCCCCAGTGCTGAAGTTTCCCCAGCGGCCTAGGAGGAGGTCTCCACACAGGCTGTGCTGCAGTGAGCGAGTCAGGTGCTCGTAGAAGATGGAGTTTAAATTGTTGTCATCAGAGCCTGAAGTTGGAAAGACAGACAAAAAGATTGCATTACTGCGTATTTGGTCACTGACATCACCAGATTACACTACAGGTTTGTAAAAACATACCAAATCTTTAAGCCTTAATCATCTCAAGCATAACAGTGCAAAGAACATTGGCACACAGCAAAATAAACTTTAATGGAAAAAGTATCAGATAAAATTTCATGCTATACCCTTACCTGGGTTTCTGTCTAGCTGAGATGCCAGCCGAGTGTTAGAGTGATCTACTCTCTTGGTGCTGCACAGAGTAAAGATTGAAAATCACAAATTTCAGTAGCACATTAACAAAAAAACTATTAATTCTGAACAGGAAACTGTATTTTTATTTTTTATTTTTTTATTCCTACTTGTAGTCTCTTTCCCAGAATTTGACAGGGCGGACATAGGAGGTGATGAAAATGGCACTACCCAGGAAGGGGTTGAGGGGAGTGGAAAAGATGGCTGAAACTACAGCCTGCACAAACATCATGGCAGAGTCTGGTAGGGCTCAGGTCAAGGATCACTTAAAAATGTGCATACCTTTCTTTAAATATTTAAAAAAAATTAATTTCCAACATTTAAACATAGCTAAACATTGTTTAATCCAACCAAACACCAAATATACTAATTACAATATTAAGAAAACATCTCCCTCAAATTGTTAGCAGCTCAAAAGTAGGACTTTGAGGTCTGTGAGTGCTTTAGTAGTACAGGTGTGCCTGTGAAACTTGTAAAACTAGAGACTCAATTTACAGTCATGATAATGGAGTGCAGTAAAAGGATACGAGGAACAGCAAAGGGTTGAGCAAATGCATGGAAAGCTGAGCCCCATGTGATCTGCCATGGGGCGATGTAGGTGTAGACAAAGTGCAACTTGTAGAACAGCTCCCACAGCTGTAAAAAACAAAAACAGTATATAAAATAGAAATCAAAGTTACTTCTGTATAGATAACTGTATGGATAAAACCCCAAATCCTTCTAAATCTGAAATCTAAATCCAATTACTGTATCCTTTGATTGAATAATACTTTGCCCTGACCAGTGTAAAATTACCTAGGCGGTAGAAATTATTCGTATAAAAATATAAAATTATATGTTCCTCTTACTTTGCTGAAAATGATGGACATGACAAAAAGGTCAAGCAGCAGAGTCTCCGACAGATGGCGGTAGTCGAAAGTGAAGAAGAGGACGGTGAAGAGTATCATCACATATTGGTAGGTAGGACTACTGTAAGAGGAGCGAAGCAGCTTCAGGCCTGCTACTGTGATCATCAGAGCACCGACCCTGGTGGACATTTTAAAAAGAACCAATCATAAAATATATTAAATACGACAGTGTGTGCCATAGTGAATAGTAAAATTATGATGTAACCAGGTCAGCATAAAATGTAAGCTATTCTGTTTACTTAGTTATTAACTACTTGTCAGTTAGAGGAAAAGGATTAATCTTTTTCTTACAGAGATGATCTACAGTTAGATGAGAAGGTCAATGCCATTCTCATGTATGTACAGCGAATGTAACACTAGAGCCCTCAGTTAGTTACTTTAGCTTAACAAGAAGATAAAACAGCTGACTACTCTTAAGCTTGTTAATTTAAACATGTTTACAAAAGTGACAGAGATGAGCATCTGGACTCTGACCTGTCTGTTGTTCAGCCCCATGCATAGCAAACTATGATGTACTTTGTTTTCTAACATATGTTGATCATGGTCAGAATTCAATTTTCCCCATTTAGATCCCTGTCGACCTCAACATTAACACTTGGTGGTGCTAATCGGTTTCTTTGCTGGGTCTAGCCACAGAGCCACAGAGCCTGAGTGTATACCAACTACAACTTGTACCGAAAATATTTTATTTTTGAACGCAGGCAGTTGTGCTAAACTAATTAACACTGGCTTTAACTGAGAGAAGTATCAGTCTTCTAACTTTTAACAATAAAGTCTCTTTCCCAAAATGTTAAACTGTTCCTTTAAAGGTTGGAAAGGTTCAATAGCATTTTTTAATTATTTAGATTATTTAATGAATCTACTTTACAGATTTTAGTTTAAGCTCCATCATTATTTTACAGTCGGGCAGGGAAACTACAAGTTATGCTTTTAAAAAAAAGGCATTATTAATTTTTCAGATTATATTAAGTTAAACATTTGCAGAAAAAAGCAGAAGAAATAAGAAATATTAGCAATAAAACATCAAGAATGAAGTGTTCTCACTCTGTATCAAGTCTCCTTGGGCTAGCAAGCTCTCTAGCGCTGCCACTCAGTTCATTAAGGATGACGAGTGGATAGAGAACATTCTTTTCCACAAACAGCAGCCACACGTGAAGCTTTTCAAACCACATCACATGAGCTGCATCTAATGAGAGAGAGACAGGTGAGGTTAACAAACACAATTATGCTTAGTCAAAATCAATTAAGAAACAAATCTATAAAAAAGCAATAAAAACTCAGACAAACATCAATGTGTCATTCTGAATCTGCTTTGCACTTATGGTTCCAATGTGCAGTATGGCAAACAGATAAAAGATATAAAACATAACTTGTACAGTAAATTTTTTTAGGTGTGATATACTTTCTGTTGGTATACGTCATAAAATGCACTTACCTCTGACTTCAAACTGATAATACTCCTTTGTTTTGAGCAAAGGATGAGAAAAGCAGTACCAGGGCAGCTGCTTGCGGACTTGAGGCAGCAGGTAGTGGGTGATCAACCCAACTGTCCCCAACAGAGCATACAACACATAACTGAGGAAAGGCTGCGGAAACAGATAAGGTGGTGGCGGTAATGCATAAATTCAAACTAATGTTATCTGTCTGCATGTTTTCAAACTAATATACATGGATTATAGAGAACAAAAACATTACTTTAAAGTTTCTCTAAATTTCTCTGTGGTTATATGCGTCTATATTATTATGTGTTGACTTCTACAAATGTAGCATCTTCAACGCTATCACATTGAGTTTGTCTTTATGATCCGGCCATTTTGACATGTATTTCTAATTTCATAGCGTTTAATGTGACAATAATTACCTGCAGTGCAATGAACACTGTGCTGACATGGATGGCAAAGTAAAGAACTGCTATGACCACACAGACGATCAGATCAGATTGCAGACGCTCATTCTGTGATGTGAAAAGAAACATTATGTATGGGATTAGAAATTAAATAAAATTAAAACAACTTTTTTTCCATATTAGAACAGTGGAAAAATCAGCAGTTATAAGTGATGTTATTCAGTTCAAGTGCCTAGCTCTCATTGTAATTAAATAAGTGGCAGTTCAACTCACCACCGAGGCCCTGAGCTTGTCAGGTAGAGGGTCCTGTACTTCTGACAGAGGGTCCTCTGGGTTCTTGTCTTTTACATTGGGCAAAACCTTGGACTGTATCAGTGACCTATAAACCAAGAAACAAAAATGTTAGCTGATTTAAATACCATGAACAACCTCTCAGATGGATTGTATAAACTAACCAAATAACACTACAACCATTGTTTCAAGCTATTTGAACTGAGCATTTTAAATTAAAGGAAAATCCACATCATAGATAAGCCACAGCATATGTATGAGTAGAAAAGTCACATTATTTTTATTTTGGATTTCTCTGGCAGACATGGGTCTAGCAGTTAATGGAAAATTCTTTTGTCGACCTGTTTTTTCCCTACTCAAGATGGATAGGCTCAACACATATGACCTCCAGTGCCAGACATTTTACACATGTAAATGTAGGAATTCATCACACCCTTTGACATAAATGTCTCTTTTCTCGTCAACTCAGATACTACACAGACAGTTGTGAGGTCATGTAGTGAACTTACATGAGGACAGAAGGGTCGCTGCTTTGCCGGCTCAAGTGGTAAGACACTGCCACCAAGAGGCCACAAAAGACAGAAAATAACACAGGGATGTGATGAGGCTCCCAGGTCTCCTAAGACATGGAAAAGACAAGATTTTAGTATATTTGTTTATTAGTTCCACAAACAACAAAAGTCTCACTTTACCTAATTAATGAGATACTGAGTTCACTGTACATACACACTAAAAATGACAAAAAGGTTTCATAATCAGTGTGACTATAGAGTCAATAAAGAATAGCATATACATTTAACTTCCATTAGCTCTTTTTATTCTCTGCCAAGAATATTTGTCATATTCATCATGCTGAGGTCCCCTATTTTAATTTTACTTTTTAATCTACAGGGGATGCGTTGTAGATTTAGGCACAATTTGACTGTATTTCCGTCAGTACTTTGTAAAATTACAGATGACAACTACATCTTAGTTGTATTTGCTCTCACCTTCAGAGCTCCGTAGCAGAAGCCGTAAAGCAGAGCGACAGTGACAATGCTGCGCAGGATGCTATATAGTGCAGACAGAAGGCTTGTGGAGGCTGCAGAGAGCACAGAGAGGATGTCAGCAATAACAACACTCAACCCGTCAGACACTGGACCGGAGAGAATGCAAATCAGCACTCTGGCCTCTTATCAAGCCATATCACAACTTATAAGGCATATCAGTGTGTCTGTTCCGCTCAAAGTCACCCCTGCACAGAAGTTGCGCATCTACAAGTCACTCACCATTGCCCCCAAACACATGGATGTCCAGCTGCTCAAAGAGGTACATGACAAATGTGTTGACTTGTGGCAGCAGCCCCACGAAGAAGATGATAGGAAAACATAGAGTGAAAACTGCAGGGAGACACAAGGTGATCACTTCATGAATTTCTCATCTTTGAATACTATAACTTTTCCGACAATGGGGTTTAGTTATTACAGATAACAATGTTTATTATTTAGCATCCTAGCCTGTGGGCTACACTTTACTAATTTCATATTGGTATACAGAAAGTCGTCTCAAAGGGGAACTGCAGCAATAACTGTTGGTTGCTGTGTTGTGAGTGGCCTCAATATTTACAAAAAAAACATTACTTTTAGCAGAGAGGCTGAGGCTTGTACACACTTTGCACTTCCAACCATTTGAGTGGATGTTCTGTTGATCCTGTAACTGTAGCTCAATGTATCTCTTGTGTTTGGCAAACAAAGAGTAGGAGTAAATACTGCTTTTAAATGATTCCTTTAGTGCTGCAGTGTATAACAATATGATAAAAAAGACAGCCAAAGTGCAAGTAGTATTGAGCAGCAAGTATTGTATGTATTGAGCAGACCTAAAGCACAATGAATACAAACTGCAAACACACATACACAAATGTATTTAATAATAAAAAACACATGTTCAAATACTTTTTACAGGTCAATACTTGACTGCTGGCTTACCTATGACAAGATCCCTGGCAGAAGCGAGTGCAAGGGAGCTGGTGAGTGCGACCCCATATAGGGTGAAGCGGGATGAAGTGATCCTCAGACTGCTGTAGTGGAGCAGCCAAATGAGGCCACAGCACAGGCAGAAGTAGACAGGCCGGCTGTATGCTATGATGCGATTATGGCCCTGCAGGGACAAGGTTTTGATTATATACTGTAAATGGTTCATTACAGAAGCTGTGTTTTCTCATAAGGTGCAGCTCAGTATTGAAAGGTATACTGTGTAAATCAAAATAAGAAATTGGGAAAATACTATAATGCTAATAGCATTGATACTTACTACATACTATTTATATTACACATGCTTTCCATATGCATCCACCACAAAGTCCATCCCCGCCTAGCTCTACCCTACTAAACATTTGGGGTATTACTGTTGATATAAGGCATTCAACAAATTATATACACTACATAACGTAGTGAAAATGTTCTCTATAATAAAAATTATCCCTAAAGAAATAATTAATTCATTAGTAGAGGTGTCATATGAGCATTGAAGACTGTCTCATAGCATAGCATAAATAGCATCAAGTGCAAGGTTTCACAAGAGAGGGAGAATGTATGTCTGCAGTGAGCAGATTTCAACCCAAGAGGCTATGAGCTGCTCTGCTTTTTCACCAAAGGGAGCACTGGCAGTTTATACACCAACAATAAGATTAAATAGACCAGGTTTTCTCAAAATGAATCAACAATGTCATGGAAGAGGAATAAGTCCATGAGGTGAGATGTAGGAAGGAAAAGGGGATGATACAGGGGGGGAAAGGTGAAAAGAGAGGGAGAGAAAGCAGATATAGACAAAGAGCGAGAGAGTGAGCTGTGGTCTAAACTCTGACCAGCTATTTAAAGCTTGTGCCTGCAGCTGAGTAGGAGCTGCATTAATAAAAGACGCAGTTTCAGAGCATAGTACTGACGCAAGGGAAGGAGGAAAACACAGACTCGCAGGAGAACAGCAATATCGTTTTTAAGAACTCATGACAACTACTGGTTGACTAGGAATATACAAGAATTTATTGATCATCAGTCAAAATATAAGTATCAACTTTAAGCTCAAAACTGGATAATTTAGTAACCTCAAAATAAATAAGTAAGAAATGATTTATGAGAAATAATTACTTACATGTCGTGGTGAAGAGGAATCTGGTTGAACACTCTGACAATAAAGAAATACCATGAGTAAATTCATTAATAATGTTTAGTATTTCACATTTATCAAGACATCAAGAAATGGTTTGTCTAACAAGCATGTAGTAGGAGCTGGAAATAAATAATTAAATTGTTTTGCACCCTTAAAAAAATACAATCACGTGTTTTAGCACAGCAGTAAAAATTCAATTGCTTCTTTCTTAACTCTAGTATTCACCTTTAGTAAAGAATACTGGCAACTTGCAATAACGAGGCAGAACTGAAAGACCCAAATGTCAGTGAAGAAACCTTGGATCAGCAACACTGAACCCAGAAAGGCCACCAGGACAGCGAGAACCACTGCCAGCACATTCTCTAAAACTTCACGGTTCCTGTAATAACACAGAAGAAGAGTCAGTACATGCAACAGTTCTTGTACATGATGCTCCAGTATCTTTAAGTAAGAAGAAAAACTTAGCAAAATGCAAAAATACAGATTATTAGAAATAATGTGGCTGTGATAACACTTTGAGAGTCTCTGAGAACAACAAACCATTTCAGAGTCTGGGAAAAACAGTCAAAAATGTTCCATCAATCTTTTTAGGTTTTAATGTGAAGCATACAGTGATTGATTAGCAAATCTAGGTGGCTAGAAGGTATAATAACAGCCAAAAAGTGTGAAATATAAACTACCAACAACACATGCACTACTTTCAAAAAAATAATCTTTAAAAGTTCTGTGTTTCATTTGTCTTTCTACTTGGTGCCAGTGAAGGGCCTTGCATCTGCATTTTGAAAGAGCTACAGAGACAAGGCTAACTGAGTTACTGAATATAACATCCCTGTTATATTCATTTACAATTGACGTATTATCCGATGCAAGCTCACCTGCGTATGTGCGCATGTGTGCAGATGTCTGTGTGTGCATGTTGGGGCAGAACTCCACTGTGCGAGATAACATGCAACCACGTACAGACAGACATGCCGTTGTGTAAATAAGATAAATAACACAAAATTATCTTGTGTTACACACATTATCTCATTCACATCTACACTAAATAGCCTGCAGAGAAATAGTGATATGTAATGAACATACATGTTAGAGTATGGTTGGTTAATCTATTATAATCTGCTTTATCTAGGTGTATGTCACTGCCTCAGATTTCTGTTTCACTTTCTGTCTAAAACTGTGCTGCAGCCATGTTGGCCTGTCCTTGATTTCAATGGGGCTGACCTGATTTAATAAATGGTTAATGCTGTGCTGGGCAGGATTTTAATGAGCAGTTACACCTGTGTCATTAGTCAAAATAATAAATTCTGCCTTGCATGAGATACATTTTGTATTATGTCGAAAATAGAAGGTAAATTAGGTCTCAAAGTAGTTTTGTATATACTGTAACTTTATGTGTAAGGAAGTCTTTTTAGCTATGATACCTCCCAGTTTGTCAAAAGTGCATGATGTGGATACAGGTATCAAATATGGAAGTAAACATACTTGAAAAAAAAAAGGCTTTTGTAATGGCAAGTTAAAAACTTCCAGAGATAAATGTGTTTTTTCGATATGACATAATTGCAACACATAATTCATAAGCTTTTAAGTTTAACAAACTGTAAGCGAAAACCTACTTAACCGCTACTGTACTGCTTTTGCTGAAATTGATTGATGATCTTACCTGTCAAATAGTGCCAGCAGTGTGAGCCGATCAAAGTGTAAGCCAATCCACAAGTATGGGAAAAGCCACAAACGGTAGTACTGCCTGGCTTTGCTGGCAGCACCTGTGCCCGCAGTGTCCTCTTGTCCCAGCGGTGCATCCTGGAGCTCTGGACTTAGATCTCCATCCTGCTGCTCCAGCAGCTCTGGGTCCATCGTCAGCAGACAATTCAGACGGATCTGAGGGAGGGACATCTGTCCCATGGTCAGTCAAACTACTGATACAACTTAAAGTCCTTTACAAGTATCATATAAAAAAAAACAATAAACTTAAATATGAAGTCTACAATCTAAAACAGATAGATATTAGATAGTAGTGTAAGTAGTACTTCAGCAGTTAAGCCTAGCCAATACAAGCAAGGGTTTAAGCATAAATGTTTCCTATAACATACAATTTGATTTTGGCTATTACAAGGAATAAAGACTGGACCATAGCCACCCCACCCACTCCTGGCCATCTGGGTTCTTGCTGCAGAAATGGTTTAAAAACAGAACCAGTTGATTGACAATATCTTTTGTCTTCATATAAAACAAACATATCAGATAAGCACACAATAATATAAATAAATATATAATAAAAATGGAAAGACTTCTCAGTTTTTGCATTTTTCAGTCAGTTACTATCTCTCTCAGACTGTCTGATTTTTTGATTTACACACATGCTCGCGCGCGCACACACACACACACACACTAACAGCAGTTCACTGGTTGTGTGCTCACCAGGTCATGAGGGTAGAAGCGAACTGAGGTAGAACTGGAGAGGTGGGAGTCAGTGTCCCTGCAGGGCATTAGAAAAAATGAGAACACTGATGAGAAAAGAGCATCTACCATCTGCTGCACTTACTGTTGACCAGATGCCATGCAGAGGACCAACAATGTTGACTGAAGTGTTGGAAGGCACTGAAGAGGACCATGTCAATTATCGTTTAGACTTTTGACTTTCTAGCATTTTGTGTCTTCAAGGTCATTGGGGACTTAAAGCAGCACTGTTGACCAAAGTATGTCTCAAGATGAAATGTAGCATTTTCTTCAAATAGAGTTTAAAGCAAGCATACAAGACCTAAACAGATGAGAGTATATGTAACTGCCACAAACGTAGAAAAGTGGAGTATTTCAACCAAATAGACGTGTATCTGTCCCCAGCTGACAACAATACAAAAGTTAGAGAAAGAGAGAAAGCAGTTCTTAACAACAGCCAGAGGGTGTGTTTCATCATCCGTGACAAAGTGAGTTATGTGATTGACACTAACCATACATTATTGGAGGCTCGTCTTGTTGCAGGTTCGAAATTGACCAAGGATAGGTCACATCCACCAGCCTCATACAAGGAGGGAGTGAGCTTTCCTGGAAAAGCACAAGAGAGAGAGAAACACAGTCAGTCCACAGAAAACAAGCAAATTGTGACTTTGGCTGTAAACAAGGCAGTACTTTCCTGTTGGTCTTGTTGATTCAGTGAAGGTTTACTTTATATTTAAGGCACAAAAGTAGGATAAACTTGTAGTACCCATGAATCTCTACAACTATAGCAAATCAAATACATTGTTGTTAGACAAAACATTTTTTGAATCTTTCATACCGTATCTAATTAAAGCAACGATTTAACAACCATCGCCTTATTTAACTGTATTCGATTTCTCTTTCAATGCATTTTTTTTTTTATTTTCAAACTTTCTGATATATTAATCTACTATGGACTTATTAACAGATCACTAATATGCTACATTTTCCCTCACATTTGAGGAACGGTATACAAATTGCCTTGGTAGCAGTTGGCTCCTACTCAGTGCCTTCTTATACTGTTGGTATTGTATGGTAAAGTATGGTTACTAAAAAATGTTGGGAAAAATAAGAAAAAAAAAGCTAAACTCCACTGAGGTAACGAGGCTTGTGTTGTTACAAACACAAATAAATCAAGAGGACCAAGGCTGCTCAGGGAAGAATGACCACAAAATACAGCCCAGTCTGACTACACAAGATTATAACGGCTAAGTTGTATTTTTGACTTTTCAAGAAATCAAAGTTTATTGCCTCATTGTTTGTTGCTAGGGAGGTTGTGAAACAAAAAATACTTTCAGGGAATTGTTATAGTACTTCTATTTATTTGATAAGGACATGACCTATTGTGCAATGCTTCTGCTATGAAGAAATCTTAAGAGAACAAACTATTTTCATAAAATGTTTTATGCAATTGGGAACATGTTCAATAAGGCATTAGAAGAGCATTAAAATTCAGACATTGTGAAATAAGTTAAGTAAATAATATAAAAACGGGTTATTTGTGCTCTGAAATTACAAGAACAGAAACTCAAGATTAGTCCACAAAGTGTCTCAAAACAGCAATCTCCTCCTGGTCAAATTATGAGTAGTTATTCATTTACTACTCGGCTTTTCACTGACATACTAAGGACATTAGTGAGACATCACAGAAATCAGTAACGCTCTGTTGTTAGCACTGGGGGTAAAATGGCTATGACCAAAGGGTAACATCCAAAGCCAGCTACAGACACAATATCACAGACAGAGATAAATGGAGCATGGATAATTGTGCTCTGCTTTGACTGACTGCAACAGTCCACTGACCGTGGATAATAGTTCTGTGTTGTGACTGACTGCAACACTCATATGTTACCAGCGCTCTTGAAGCAAATCCAAACCATCAATACCACAGAAGCAACCTTCTAACAAAGACATAGCTTAGACATCACTATATAGCTAAAACAAGCGTTGATGATAACACATTTAAATCTGCCATATAATTCCACCTCCCTACCAACTACCAATGTAGTTCCCTTCTGTGAAAAACGCCTTATGTTAATATCTCATCCCTACCGAAATCATCCTGCAAGCTGGTAGCGCCAACGGTTGAGGCCTTGTCCTGAGAACCCTCCAGGTTTGTGCTTCCATTCCTGGCCAGCAGGGAGGCGCTTGCACTGAGCACTGTCACCTGGGATGGGGTTCTGGAAGGCTGACTGTTCACCTGGGAAGTGGAAGGCTGGGAGGCCTGGCTGAGAGCCTCCTGAAGACTGTTGAAGGAGAAGGGGAGGAAATAAGAAATGAAGAAAGCCAGAGGGGCATTGTAAAAAACTGATTTCACAACAGAAATATTTCAGGGAAACTGATACATACGCTAGTGCTACAGTGGAAGTCACCAAGTAAGGAGAAAAGGTTACTATAGTGCCATAAAATTCTAGCAGGCACTTCTGTATAACAAATGTACAAGCTTGGCAATTATACAGTGAATTACATTTGATTTGCATCATGGTATTTCACCAGTGGTCACATTAGCCACTAATTTTATGTGACCTATTATAGAGCCCAGTAGAGTCAGACATTTCTGAATATTAGAAACAAATATGTACCTATAACAACAAAAATCTTTATCTCCTGTATTCTTCCTCATGTTCCACACTAAACAGTTTTATTTCCGTTATATTTTTTATTTCTTTGCTCCTGATTGACCTCTAATACAGCTCCAGTGGTTGGTGAGATTTGTGATGTTGATTATAAAGCCTATACGTGTAAAGGCACAAAATGTAATAAAGCAAATGTACAAGTTGTGCAGAAAAAACGTGGCTCCGCAAAATCTGGATTAGTATCTGTTAATAGCAAAACCTACCCAAGATGTATGATCTCTCAAATTATGGATCCAAATCAGTGAATTCAGAGAATTTTCAATAAACTTGCAAAAAATAAAATTATTAACAGTATTGTTTGATATTTACATAACCATAACTTTGAAAGTAAAAAAATATTTACATAAGGTGTCCAATGCAGCACTAAAAAAGTCAAAACTGCATAAGCAGTGAAAGGACAAGGTGTGAGGGGGTCAGTGGAGGAGAAAACATTTTCCAAGTTTATTGACCCCTGGCAGGCTGCACACTTGTTTTCATTGCTTCACATTTTTCATTGCTCAGCATTTACAAACACGACCTTGCAAGATAGATGGAGGAAAGAGTAGAGCATTGGCACTGGAGATGAATAGTTATAAGTTTTGCAACAAAACTGGAGCAGTTATACTGTCCTTGGGATAACCTTAGTTATATCCACAGCATAAGACTGGAGGAACATAAACATTCACTCTTACATTTATTTTTGGTACACTAATAGCATTCTCACTTTACAGTAGTAATATATTTCTTTTTTTCTTTTTTTTGTTTTACATATACTGGATCTCTGAAAGGTTTTATGCTCTCTTTCCCATATTCCCAGTAAGGTATTTAAAATCTTAGGCATGTAAATTTTAAGCAATCTGCAGGGTAGTAGTAAATCATGTTGTCCAAACAGGACTTTTCAAGGCTAGAACCCATATAAAGTTTGTAAAGTTTATGGAGTGATAAGGGTGCTGTAACAGGACAGCTATTTAAAAAGCAAAACATTAGAATGTTGAAAAACCTGGCCATAATTTTAAATTAGTGAAGATATAGCATTTCAAAGAATTAAACGCAAGTTTATTATAAATTATTTGTTACCCAAATTTTAAAAACAATTGGTCACTCTTCAAGTCTATTATCTAGGGAATGCCACAATCACATACCACAAAACACAAGAAAAACCCTAGCCCCAGTGCTGTAGGGACAGACATCTTAAACCAACCAACTCTAAAAAATTATAAATATCATCTTTATCTGTCTCTTTCATGCTTAAAAGGCAACGTGATTATTAAACACATCATGTGCAATTCTGAGGAGATGGTTTGTCAGCCAAGTAGATTAGTCAAACCTTGTGGCCTTGTGCCTTTGGGTTTTTAAGAAACTCCATTCTTTGATCCCTGCTCAGAATGTGGAATTTAAAAGATTAGATGATATGATAACTGGATGAAAATAGTGTAGTCTTGAGAAAATGAGGGCCAAAGACATCACATGCAGTGTGGAGACACCCATCTAATGATAGATGTTTGCTCCCAGCAGAAGATGCAAATTACTGTTAATGTAGGACAGCTCCACCTGGCACTAGGTAATACAACAACAGAAATAACTCTCCCTGCTCCATGCAGGGCATACCTGAGAGGAGATCCAATGAGAGAGGTGGGCGGGGTTGGGTTACTCCCAGCGTTGTGTCGCCGCCTCACTGCCTGTCGACGAAATGTGCTACGCTCACGCCGAAAAATGACAGTCTCCTCACTCCCTGGGGCTGTCATGGTGAGACACATGTTTAATGTGGACACTTGTATGATATTTCCATATGTTACGATGAGTGTTTAACTGCATTTTAAAAGCACTAATGAAGATTTCCAGTCCAAAATGTGGGTAACATCTGAAAAGAAGACCTCCACTATGACATGACCAATCAGAGTCAAGACATGTCCCATGACATCTCTGACTCCATTCTAGTGAAGGGCCTTTGGTACACACACACCGTATGACTATATCTCTGTCATTATCAAACATTATCATTATCATATCATTATCAAAATTACTTCCAAATAATCTTAGATAATACTGAAACATATGTGATACATTTTTAACAAAGCAAAGCATTGTATTGAAAATTGTGCTTTACAGCACCCACTGTGGCCACAAGTGGATCTTTGGGAATAATAGCACTCTGTATTTTCCTGTATTTTCCAATACTGTCTTGGATCAGTTGCTTTATAAAAGACTCTGGAACCTTTCAAAAAATAAACAACACATTATTCCTTTTACGAATACTACGCTGACACCAGAAGCAACAAAATACAGAAATACAATTCACCAATCCTACAGTTTTAATTTTCCTAGTATAACCAGTTGTTCATGGTGACTAATGTTAGCAAACTTTATGTAACTATGTAACTATGTTACATTTTAGCATTTAACATAATACTCTTGCTGTGACTAGCCATAGCTACCGCTGGGCCACTTGGAGGACAGCTGGTTTAATAGAGCGTAAGCAGAACAGAACAAACATGTCCACTGTCTACAAATCTAGTGAAAGGTTAATCTGTTACATGCAGTGTAAGTTTAGCACAAATAGAGAAGATTATTAAAGGCAGTAAATGGACTCAGTGGTTTCCAGCTAACTTTAGCCAACTCTAGTTAAATTTAGCTAACATAGCTACTGGGCGTACATCAACTAAAGAGATTAATATTGCAAAACTATCAAGTAGGGTAAAGTAGCTTCCAAATGTTTATGAGAAAGAATGTAAACTAAAAACATACTTGCAATAAATGTGCACAACAGTCCCAAGCAGCTCACAAATGAGCATACAAATCTTTTTCATATCTAACAAATTCTCACAAATAGCCACATTTAACGACTTCCATCAGTTGTCAAATGCATTTTTAACCATGTGCAAAAACTAGTACCTTTAATTGCAGATAGCGCTGACAACACTTCTTGTGATTGATTTCAGTCACTTACAAGACTAGAGGACTAGTCATCAAATGCTAGTAGTGAATCAGACAGGAAACAAAGTGTGGGTAAAGTGTGGCAGTGCCCTGTGTGTCGTACATACCCCGCAGGGAAGCAGAAGTGGCATCCTGAGGCTCAGTGAAAGCTGCCTGGTTAGGGAGACTGTTTCTGGAGCGGGTCACTGACTCCAGCTGGGAAGCCCGACCCAGAAGGGAAGCTGCATCAAGGACTTCCCCTTCTTTGGCTTCCAGGTCTGACTTGGAGGTGGTAAGGGGACGAGGCCCAGCTGGAGCTCCTAGGCGGCTGGGATCATTAAGGCAGGCAGTTGTACCACTATCCAAACTCAACACTCTGGCATGCGTTTTGGCACTGCCAGTGCTGGTGGTGCGGCGGGAGCTATGCCTCTTCCCTCCAGTTCGCACTCCTGTCTCAGATCCTGCTGCAGCCTTTACTGTGGAGGAAGAGGAGGCTGCAGCATGCTTGGCTTTCAGGGCCCTGTACCGGCCCTCTGGTGAGTGGCAGGAACGTGAGGTGGTACTAGATGAGCTGTCTGTGCTTAGGTGGTGTGTGGAGTGGAGACTGGAGGCACAGCTGAGTTCACTCTGATCACTGGAGTCCTCCTCACCACCCCCAGTAAACACAGCACTGCAAGGCTTGGCCATACTCCGCAAAGACATGTAGTCACGGTGACGGCTTGCATCAAAGCTGCTTGCCCTTTTTTTGCCTGTCCGTCGACATCCACTCCGCCCTGTTGACAAAGAAGAAGTCCTCTGAACATTGTTGCCCGACTTTGGTTGAACATCGTCTTTCACCTGCTCCTGCTCTGTGGCAGCTACACCTGTTGAACCGTCAGCACTGGTCCTGATGCCAGGCTCGTCCTGGCACCTGACAGGTTCTACCAGCTCTTGGTTTGTAGAGGACTGTGCATCGGCAGGTTGTTTAGTAGTCAGCTCATTAGCATGAGGGTTTTTGTTGGCCTCTCTGGAGGGAAGGTTATTGAGGCCGTGAGAGCTGATACTACCAAGGCTAGAAGTCCTGCTTTCTGCAGGAGCAGATACAACATCTCCTCGATCCCTTATGCGTTCATCCCCTGAAAATGAGAGCAGGCTCTCTACATGTGTAGAGCTGGTCTGTTCACTGTGAAAGCTGCTGACAGTGCTGTTGGTGTCCCTGTCTGTACCACTGCAGTAACTCTCAGTGGAGCCACTACTCCGAGTACTCAAGCTCCTTAGGCTATCAGCACTGCGCTCCCCTCCCTGGGACTTTCCTCCTCCACCAGAGCCTTTCCCATCACCACCCACCTCCACCTGGTACAATCCTGAGCTACCTTCACCTGCCTCCCTGGAGGCTGAGCGTGCAACTCTGCGTGCTTCTTTGTGCCTGTAACACTCTATTCCAGAGGTGGAGGGTACAGCTTGGTCCTGCTGGTACAGGCGCTCTGCCCCCTCCCTGTCATACATTCCTGGCCTGTGTGGTTTGGCAGCCTCCAACTCACAAACAGGGTCAAGACCACCTCTCCTGGGTGGCGGGTAGAGAGCAAAGTCTGAAAGACACGGGTCGGGGAAAGCTGAACCTGCTGAACTAGAGGTCCGAGGAAGGCCCCGAGAACGGAGCTCCTTCCTAAAGGTCTGAGATTGCATGCATGCATGAGTGGTCACTTCTGTGTCACAAGAGGAATGTGACAGACTGAAGTGATAAGCAGCAGAGTTACAGAGATCAGCAGGCTCCCTTGATAGCTCTGAAGGACACAACGAGGTTGACGGCTGCAAGGAGGCGAAAGAGTCATTGGGAACAAGGCAGTGCATCTTTGTGCCTGATAGCAGATCTAAGTGGACACAAACAGATTAAACATTAAGGTGCTGAAATGTCAAAGCCACTAACATTAAAAAGTGTTTTGTTTATTTGTGTATGCCATGCATGTTTACCGTGATCATGGCTGCAACTTTCAACAAGAGTCAAACTGATGTCATCTGAGGGTTTTCCTACATCTCCTGCAAACACAGGAAAAAAGCAATTAAGAGATGACAGGTTTAATAAATTATTAATATATTCACCTTCACTATAACTGGACACCGACACATAACTGGCCTCTACAGAGGATAAAGTGACAGATATCCCTGCCCTCTTCCCAGAAATGCTCCTTCTGAAAGTTGACTTTAGTTTTATACCTGGAATAAATATAATGAGCTATAAGCTCTTCTTAAATGATTCCTCATAAACTGTGATGACTACATCCTTGATAACTTTTGCACAAGATGTAACTGATTAGATTAACCATTGTAATCAGTTTTTCCCAAATCTGAGAGTTTCTTTCCATATGGTCATATTTCCTGGGAGTTAGATAGACAATTTGAGCATAGAATCCTCGAAGGGAACAAGATTAAAAGGCTAAACTCCAACAGAGCCCTTGTCCTACTTAAGACCATTTCCTGTCATCACAAACTGCCAGCTAATTAGAATGGCATTGGGCAGGCCCTCTGAATTATTCAGATGACATAGCTGCCAAACTTTAACAGTCAGTACAATTGAACCCAAAACAATGTTCATTTACAGTCTTCCTCGCAGTATTTCTGTAAAGAAATCAAGGAGTATGACTCCTGTTTTGGGTCTTTGTTGCATTAGTTTTTTTTATTTTAAACTCAGCAGCACCTGCCTACAGTGCCCTCATCTTGGTGACCCTGTTGAGGTCACAGTAATGCTGAGTCACACTACATGTCATGGGCAGCTGGGGTAATTGTGGTCAGGGATGTGGCGATCGCAAAAAAGAAAATGCATCATGAAATTACAACTATGTTGTAACAAGTCAGTTATTCTCCTTTTTACATATATGGAGTTACATAGACACACAAAACAATGATTTGGAAGATGACGTATGTACACATGACAAGGTAGTAGGCAGTCATAGTTACCTTTGGCAACTGTTGCTTTTCCATGGCTGGGTGCAATCTGAAATTTGAATAAATAGTCAGCCCATTTGTCTTTTGAAAAAGATGCAGGATATCAAAAGCAAATATGAAGCAGAATTTTCATAAATGCAAACGGACAAGTCTTGTGATCATTTTGAAATACAAAAGCCCAAAGAAGACACTGAGACTAACACGTGTATTAAAAACAGACAGCACCTCTTGTCTGTCATGACATGGTAAAGTGCTGGCTTCCCTTCCTACTCACTACACAGCAGCTGAGCAGAACATGCTGGCTGATTAGCAGCTCAAGGACACACAGTACAGCGACATAGTACAAAACACCCAAGAGGATTCAGAGGTTAAATATATCTGACTAAATAAAACAGCCAAATAACTTTGATTATTAAAAGAGATACAGTATTTGGTGTCAGCAAGGCAAGTGAGTATCCAACCTAATGAAAACATTCCACACATATCAATAGCTCCTTCATTACATTACACAAGTCATTTACACAAGTAAATGAGTTAAAGTAAGCACAATACACAACACAAAATGGGGAAGTTTAAAAGCTGTGATAACTCAGGGTATGACATGAAGATTAAACTTTGTTCCCAACGGTGTGTGTCACAGACAAAGTTTGTAAATAAACTGGTGGCTTCAAAAGGAAAACATTCAGGTTTTAAAAGTTCTCAATGAATTTTTGTGCAGAATGCAGTACAATTTTTGAATCAATAATCTCACAATGCAAAATTTTAAAATGTGGGATTGTTAATTGATTACTGGCATACAGCCACTGACATAACTTTTGGAATTTAGAGGGGACTCTAGTACCTAAATCTGATGCTTAGAATTTAGAAGCTGAAATGAAATAAGGAAAGTAAATATTAATATAGTAAAATAAATAAATAACCCTAGTGCACTACATAGTCAATTAGAGCTGCAACTATCCATCCATCTATTTTCTGAACCGCTTAGTGGACGTAGGGGGCACGGGTGTGCCGGAGCCTATCCCAGCTATCATAGGGGCGAGAGGCGGGGTACACCCTGGACAGGTCGCCAGTCCATCACAGGGCCACATATAGACCAACACCCATTCACTCTCTCACTCACACCTACGGGCAATTTAGAGTCCCCAGTTAACCTGACTGCATGTCTTTGGACTGTGGGAGGAAGCCAGAGTGCCCAGAGAGAACCCACTCAAACACAGGGAGAACATGCAAACTGGCCCTGGCCAACCCCAGGACTCAAACCCAGGAATCGAAACCAAGACCTTCTTGCTGTGAGGCGACAGTGCTAACCAGCTGCAACTATAAACTAAACTAAATGATCAGTACATTTAGTTGATCAAAAAAAGCACAATTTTATGTGCATTGAGTAAAACACAAAATCCCATGTTTATTGATTAAGTCAAATATGACAAAACAACAAAACATTATGTATTAAACAGCTGTTCTGATGTCTTTATTATTAAAGGCATCCTGTGGAATTTTTGACCTCTAGAAACTCTGTGGAGCTGGCGCCAATTTTGTTTTCTTCGACGCACATAAGAATACACATAAAGTAACATGCTGGCAAAGTGCTGCCAACACATCACAGAATGTTTAAGAAAAAGTGCCTTGGGAAAGGACAGAACTGCGTTATATATATATAAGTCCAGTACAGCATGCAGGATGAAGCAGGCCAGTGCTCGGTTTACCTGCTGGTTAGACTCCATCCCAATATAGGAGTTCCTGGAACTGCAGTCTACTGGTGGAGTCTCTTGTCTGATAAAGTCTGCCATCTCAATACCCCCTCCAGGGTCTCTGAAAAGACAGACAAACACACGTCCACACTTGCATTACTGACTCAATGCAGGGAAACACACATCATCAGCACGCCTTTATTTTATGTGCTTGTGTATTGGTTTGGAAATTTAACTGAAGGAGAAAAAAAAACACATGAAAGCATCCATGTAGATTTTCTCCAGGCCTATATTTAGCCCGGACGTGCTTGTTTAACCAACTGGTATGTAGAAACAAACAACTTGCCAGGGACACTCTATAAATCATTTCCATATGCCAAAAATGTTTCATAATGGGTCAAACCACAACACAACCCTCCAAGTAATCAAGTACAACATGCAGCATGGATGAACAGACTGGAAAAGAGGAGGAAGATAAGAGAGTGGTGTTGAAAGCTTGGCTTGTCTGCTCTACTGTAAACTCAAGCAACCTGGAATGTAACTCCAGATGTGTGGGCAAAGCTGCGACTGCTCCAGTGCACAAGAGTTCTCATTTTACTTGTTGCCTTTTCCTCTCTTAGCGTCCTGCTAAGCACTCTCTCTGGAATGTGAATATGAGTCACTTCTTAAGCGTCACAGGCAGTAAAAGGCTAGAACCTCAGAGCCTTTGTTCCTTCTGAATGAGAGCTAAACTCTTGTCCAAAAGGAGACATGACTGAATGACTTGACTTTCATTGTATTAAACAGAAAAAGGAATGACTTTGCAAAATAACAGCCATACAAATGAGCTCATTAATTACCCTAATTAAAGCATTGTTAAGCTTGAATGGCAACATATATGTCATTAATAATAAATGGGTTACATAGTAAACTCTGTGTTTTAGAAGGATTACATTTTTGTTCAATTTTTGCAAGAGCAAATTAGCTTATGAGAATCCTCCTAATATTTGCAAAGACACTCTTCAGTCAGTAAAACAAATAATTTATAATGTTAAATGCTCCAAAACCTGGCCAGGTCAGTTATTCTATAAGAAAAACACAAGAAGAACCAACCTGTGGTGTGAGAAGTATAGTATCTATAATGTCTATCAAGTTCTATCATGTAATATTCATGTGTCTACATGCAGTGAGACATAATAGACATAAATACAACTCTAATAATGCAAGGTTCCACACTGCATACACTATGACAGCAGAACACTACATAAAATAATAATAAATAGAAACTGAGTAGATGTAGAGAATGTGACTTTCACAGAAGCAGAATTTTTTTCTTAAAGGAACCCTTTAAGCCTTTTACCACTAGTAGTGAGCTGAATTTTTGTAAGTTTTATAAGAATAGAGGTAGAAAGCATCAAAAATAAAAGTTTTTTTCTGATTGTATTTCTCAATCACTGCTTTTCTTACAGCTGGACTAAACTGTATTATCTGGAAGTCTTTGATGAAATATATTGATTTTGCTTGTAGCAGCCTGTCTTTTCACATGTCACAAATAAAAGACTCGACCTTTAACCTCACATCATCATTAAATTACTCATCTCAGTCCACCACCATGCACCATGTGATCACTGACCAGAAAGCATGACCTCATCTACCAAGCACACAATGCTCCTAACCAGCATTTACAGAATACTTTGTCGTCTTCATCATCTGAGCAGCTAGGTCACATTCATGAAGTGTCTTTATCCTACATCTCCAGTTATCAAATCCATCGTCATGCTGTACAAGACGTTAACTTACCCCGGGCCATTGCTGTCCTCCCGACGAGTGACTCCTCCATCATTAGCCCCCTCAGTGCCACCTCTGCTGCCCTGACTTTCCTTGGCCTGGTGTTCAACTACCTCCCCCTCATCCAGGGCATGATGGAGGCGGTAATTCACCATCTTCAGCAGCAGAAACATGGCAGCAATCACACCACAGTAGATTCCCACAATCACCATGGTTGGTGGAAGGGCCTGGGATTAGAGAAAGAAGCAGATATTAACTTATACAGGCTTATACTGAGACTTTCCCAACACATCTGCATGTATGTGAATGAGAAGCAGCATTATTACCAGTTGGAAAGAACATAATTATATATTTATTACACTATAATTGACGTTTCACTTAATATATGTTCACTTTCATTCTTCATTTTTCTCAAGTAGTAATATTGTCATATTATTATCACTACTGTCTAAGTTTGTGTTTTTATTGTTTCTCCCTGTAATGAAAATAATTATATAAAATACATTTTTAACACTCTCAATAATTGAAAAACATTTTAAACAAAAAGACATTGTGACATAAATGACAGCCACTTAAATACTCACTAGATGTAAACAATTAGTTAACCAAGATAATCTGTAACTGTTTTGGTACTTTATTAATAGTTCTGGCCATTTAACAGCAAAGACTGCTTGAGAAATGATAATAAATAATATGTAATAAACATCTGCTGTATACTTTTGGCATTTCCATAAAGGAGAATGCTGATTTTACATTATTGTAAAGTAATATTTAGTAATTTTGGACAAAATAAAACCAAGTTTCACAGACAAAACAAATTATCAGCTTGTCAAAAAAAATATCACCTCCATGTTTACCACAAGGTGTCTGCATGCCAGCTTCTGCGCCTTGGTTGTCCTTATTTTGGTTGCAGTCACTACAAACCGCAGCACAAACCATACGTGTGGCTCTATATAAACCACCGAGCTGACCAACATACTTCCACACCAAGAATAGAAGGGAAACCACAAACCGATATGAAACATCAGCTTCTCAATATAGATTTATATGTTTAGAACAGCCATTTCCCGACATCAGCACATTTACAGAGATATATCTAAAGTATCATTCACTGGCTTTTAAACTTGCCTATCCGGATTGGACAGTTTATTAAGGTGTAATAAAAAGTAATGATGAAAACATTAACCATTAGTAACATGAACAAGTAGATTAGAGCTGATCCTGATGTGTCATGTTCTCTTGGACAGCATGGAGGGTAAAAGTAAATACAAAGCTGTGCCTTTAAAAACTAAAGAAGCAAACAAACCACTGAGCAAATTGAACTGCACAAACAAACAGCCAGTCATTTGAGTCTGTGACATTAAAATTGCCAGATTACTGTTACATCCTTGTCAGCTGTGCTCTTGAAGTCACAGCTGGTAGCTTGGGAAAACTGGTGATACCGTTACCGCAAATCACTACCGACAGGAGGAAAACAAGTAGATGAAGGGGGAGGAAATTAAATTCACTGATTACAGCTTGGCACAGTGTAATCGACTGTAAATATCCTAGCGCATCTTAACTGCAACCCTGTGATAAACATTACATTTAAACAAAAGAGCAATCTGGGTCCAGTCTAGTTCACGGATAGTACACTCAAAGTAGGCTATTTTAAAGATTATTTTACAAACTGCTTCCTCTCAAAAGAGGTTTCCTGCTAATAAATGCGCCAGTTTGGTTGTTCTGTTGAATATATTCAGTGTACTGTAATTATACAGCTACGTTTTGTTAGTTTACCCAGACCTTACGCTGTCTCCGCTCCAGATAATAGACCGAGACCGACCGTTAGTATCCTAACGGATACTTGGTTTGGTAACTTATGCTGCCTACAGTCATGACAAATACATAAATAAAAAGATTAGAGTAGAGTCAAAACAGCAGCACCGCTCACCATGTAAAGTGTGAAGGGAAAACATAGCAGAAACAGCCAGATGTAAAGATGCAAAGCGTTGACGAATGTATTTTGATCGGGGTCGTAGTACCATCCGCCTGTGACTGAAGCCCAGACCCCCTGCCTCAGGATCTGTAGAGTCTGCGACCCCATGTTGTTTTATCCCCTCCGACGAATCCGAGCGGAACCGACCAACGGAACAACCGGGGTGACACGCTGGCTAGTTGCCGCTGAACATTACAAACGATGCTCTGTTTTCAGACACTGGCCTGAAAATCCCCTCTGCAGCCATCTTCTCTGCAGCTAGCCAGCCAGGGCACTGTTTCAGTCCTCCACTGAGGAGACTCCTATCCCACCACGCCCTGCGATAAAGTTCTTCTTCGTGGCATCAGTACGCAGTAGCTTCGAATCAGCTACTGTGTGAATTAAATTCATACAAATATGCACCATTGTTTTGTGTTTTCTCCGTCGTTTAGTACACTCATCTCCATAATAAATACGCACATTTTCTAAGCGTTATTTGAGCTGCACGACTGAACGCACTATTGGTATAAAGCGCTAATTCATGAATTCAAAAATTAGGCAAATAAAACCCCGAACTAATTATGACCAAATGGCGACACCTGCTGATTAAACGCTACTATTTACTGTTTTCTCCAAGACCATCAAATAAACTCCAATTTCTCTATTTATAAGCTTAAAATATAAGTTTAAGTCTTAACTTATATTTCGCTTATTTAGAAAACCATGTAAAATTGCTCTAATAGTCAGATCCTGCATCAAAAATGCGAGTCAAAAGTACCAAAAGTATTAAAATACTCATTCTGCATTTAAAGAGTAGCTGACACGTTATAATCACTACAGTGTTAGTTTAATACCCCATTTATCTGCAAGAACATTTAGGTTACAACTTTTTGTGTTCAGCATTGTTGTCCCTAACCTAATTTTCAGGCTCCTAGATACATTTGAGGGGTCATTAAATGATTAATGGCACAAGGAAAAATCTAAAACAAAGTTAATTTAGTGTGTTCTTCATCAACATAGCTCTTCTGGCTTCATACTAATCATTTAAATAAAACCACCTCAGAAGCTACTGCTTGGAAGGGCCGTTTGTTTGACATCTAAAAAGTGACAAATCCAAGTACTGGATTAATTTTTAACAGTGTGTTGTGCTTAAGGAGCGTGTCATGGGCTTTTCAGTGTAAAACATTTATCTGTAAATTAATGAGTAACTCCAACTGTCAGACAGACATGGAGAATAAACTTACCTCCAAAAAAGAGTATTAGTATAAAGTCACAAAATATTCTTAGGTACCTTGAGATTGTACAAAAATAAAAGGGCTACAAGGCAGCATTACTTTTTCTTTCCATCAGATTTTACAGATTTCTTAGAGAAATCTCTTTGTACCCATTAACAGCTATCAGATCAATGAATATGACTTTTGAAGATACCTGTAAAAAAAGGTTTAAAACTCTAGCAAAGGAAAACGCAGTGACATACACAGTATAACAAACATTTCAAAAGGATCTTAACTATGGAATGTGGAACTAATGAAATGTGCCCCCAACAAGATTGTAGAATGTTTTTCACTAATAATTACACATCAGAATAGAGTAGCTCGCATGTTTTAATACAAAAAAGAGAAGTGTTTCTTTCACAAATAGATGAAAATGTGTGTAGTCAAAGAAAAGGTGTTAAGGTAAAGAAGCGGTTTGCTTTTTAGACAAGAGAAGCAATGAAGCATTCTAGGGATTAAACAGTCCTTTGAAGTCACAAAAAATGCCAACATTGTGCTGATGTCAACAGTAAACTGACACCAACACTGATGTCAGCTTGGCCTTAGAAAACATCTGCTGTGAATACTGTGAAATGTCTGCTGACATCAAGCAGTTAACCACAGTTCATAGTGCAGCTGCCTGAAATATCCATGAAGCCAAACCTATAAAGCATACAAGATGAAGGTTACAGTGAAAAGGTAGTCCTGGCGCTATGAGAAGCAGCTGACACATTTTGTGCCAGTTTATTCTTATGCATCCTGTGAACTGATCAAACGAGCAGTGGGGCAGACAATCTCACAGTTTTGAAAAGGGAACAAACACCCCCCCATCTCAAACAGTCCTTCCACTTAGAGCTGCAGAACCATTCACTGCCTTGCTCCATTTTAAACGCATGTGACCGGTATGGCGCTCACTGTAGCCTTGCTCTCTTCTCAGGGGGAGGTTTGCTTGGTGGAGCTGGGGCAGAGGACTTCGTGGCTGGTTCCCTCTCCTCTTGTTTTAAAGGTTCTGTGGGAGGTTCAGCTTCCTTCTTAACCTCGACTGCAATATAAGAGCATAGTATTAGAGGAAAAAAACCCATGGAATCTTTGGAAACTGGATTTCAGGCTTTACTCAATCAAGTAAAAAATTCTAAATGTAATATTTATACCATATTATTGTGTGTTAGTTCAATCATATATGTATGCTAATAAAAACTCTGAGTAATACTTCAACTGCAGAGCCAGTTTTATGAAGACCCATGGTAGAGTAGTAACATTCCCACAAAAAAACACACATATTAAAATTGCAAAGCCATTGAAAGACCATAGCATTAGCTATCTGATATTTCCGGACAAGTTGTTTTATGAAAACCAACATGAAGATATTTATTTCAGTGCTAGGCAACAGTTTTGTCTACATATTGACACTATTTTATTGTATGACTTTAGGATTTGAATATAAATGTAATAATCAAGATCATACCTGGAATGGGTTTCTCGCCAGGCTTAGGCTAAAATTGTAGGATGAAAACAAAAACACATTACTCAGATTCCTTCACAGTGACTTGACATTTTTAAGATTTAAACAACAAGCAAGAATTTCCAAGAAGCAAGAGCAAATTTATTTGAAACTTCTGCAGTTCAGATTTCATTACAAACATGACATAACTCTTATTCTAGGCAATTTTAACCAAGTAGATTAAAACACCTTTCAATGTTAATAACCATTTAGACTTGTGTAACATGTACCTGGTAGAATGTTGGTGGAAATTTTGACCTGAGGTCCAACAGGAGTGTATCCACACGATGCCTCTGAAACAGTGAACTTGGTTCTTCTTTCTTTTTAGTCTTAGGTTTGGCCTTTTCTGTTAAAAACGTTTGTTAATCAGTTTTTACCCAGGTCGTTATCTTGAACTTAATCTCTATTTTAATATGTGACGTTTCACAAACTATTTCACTGCTAAGGGTACAATCTACAAGTTTTAATTTAATGAAAAAAAACAAAAACTGACCCCTCTCTTCATGATCCTTGAAGTGCCACCAGTATCCCTTGGATGGGTGATAGCGGCAATACGACATGGCCTCATCAAAAGCAGACTGGATTCCATGAACAGCAGAAAGCTTAAAGACATACGATCAGTGTTATCACTTCATCACACTAAAACCTACAAAGTTTATTATAAAGAATCATATTGTAAAATCGTACCACTCTGGAACTAATCACTGTTCCTAGGTCTGGGGCCTGATACACCACTCCTGCTATGATGTAGTAGTCAGCTAAAGGAATCACTGGAGAATGGAAACACATGGTGTAAGTGGAAATTCAACAGACCACGACGGTGTGTATGTATATATGCTATGTGTATGTGAACACAGTTATCTTCATGAGTGCAGAATAGCATTTTAAAAAAATGTATGTAAATGTATGACCCTTAAGTAATCTGTTACTATTCATTCAACTTAATACTGGACATAAGTACTAAGTTATATATAACTAACTGATACTCCAATTCATCAGGTTGTCACGTTATTTTTGCATATTATAATAACATCCATAATAAAACTGCATCTACTTTTGAAATCTAATTTGTAATATTACAAATAGATGATGTACATTTTGTCGACTGACTAACCAGCATGCCCAGTACACATTCATTCTCCACTGACAATTAAATCAAATGGACACTGCTCACCTTGTGTTGGTGACTGCCTCTGTTGTTTACGAATTATGTAAAGAATTGGCTCCTGAGCATGAAGAAGAATGTATTCCACACCCACCATTTGACTTAACAAGACAGAAACAAGGTTTGCTTTCAGTTTTACAAGTGTCACTTTATATTACAACTGAAAATAATTCTTGACCATTACAACAGAACAATTCTGTGTTTGATTTATGTTTATGTCCAAGCTCCAGTTAATTTACAAGTTACTATTTTTCAGTTTTATTTTATTTTCCAGAGTAACACTGTGAAAGTGAACTTACTTCAGATGCTCCAGTGTGAGCCGCTGCATCTTCACTACCTCATTATTACAAGTTCGGTCATAGAAGGGGTTGCTTCTCTCTGAGAAATAGTCCAGTACATTTCCAGGGTTAAGAAGCACCCAGCCGCTGTCCACCCAGGATATGCCAAGAAGGTTGTCTGCCAATTAAACCAACATTTTACTAATGTCCAGAGCTGAAAGCTTGTTAATTTTGTAAAATTTACATTAACTACATCAGGCACTAATGTTATACACATGATCATCACAGTCTGAAATTTATTGTTCTAACTGTTCTGCTAGCTTCAGTCGAAAGTGAACAATGAGTAATCACCTTAGAATAATAAAAAAAATTAGCCAAACCCTATCATTTTAGACTAATGTCTTTGCATGTTTTTAAAAGGTGTAGTCTTGTTTTTACTTTATGTTTTGTGAATATCTTGAAATCATCCTAAATGTATTTAACTTCAGATGGAACACTAATCAAATCTTGCTTTGAATTTACGTCTTTCCTATTTTTTATGCCTTTTTCATGGATGAAAGTATTCCACTGTCAAACTAGAATTAAGATCTATATAAATTAGGCTTCTTATAGATGGTAATGCCTTCAAGACAACAAGAGATTTTAGCCTCTCCTCCTATTATACCAGTAAATGCTGCCATTACTAGTCAAGCACAAGTTACTATCTGGCAAACAGTACTAAAGCACAAGACACCATGTTAACTGAATTATTTACAATGAGTAGTAACAAGTAGTAAAAGGAGGCTATTATTTTCCGCTGTCAATGAAACTAACTAGCTGTTACTGTCAGCAAACGTCAGCTAACTGAATTAATGCCAATGTTCAAATCCCTCTTTTTAAGCAATTATCGTACCTGTCCTGATCAATGCTGGAATTTATATCTACCATGTAATTCGTTGATTTACAAGCACCAAAATCAAAATTGACCGCTCTAAAAACTACCCAGCATTATCTTTGTTAGCCGATATGCTAAAAGTTGCTAATATCCCAAGTTAGCAAGATAGCTAGCTAGTTATATTTGAAACCTTGTGCGAACAAATGTAATCAGTTTTATGTCAACAATATGAAATTATCACAAGCAGACTGTTTATTTATTGAATGCCAGTGCTACAAATGCTCTAAAATAACGCTAAAAAACAAAACAGTGATTTAGCTACCTCTGAAATCCACCGCCGCCATGATGTAAACAAAATGTCTCACAAAGATTACGTCTTGTATGCTACAGGGCATACGTTGATGACGTCGTCTTAAGGGCATATAACAAAAATAAAACACTGCTGTGAAGTAAATAC